>JAFVLL020005672.1:0-66915 GCA_021397915.2 Tor tambroides | reverse complement strand
ATAATATATTAACAACAGTCAATAACATTAATGAATATTCAATGAATATACAATTTTATATATCTAATATCTAATACAGCTGAAATATAGTTTGGTTAATTAATACTAATTAGTAATGGTTCATTTTTATACAATTTCCTTTTTTTTTTGGATAGGTAATTAAGTTAAATGTAATAAAAATATTTTTATGCAAGCTTTTACTTTCAGTAGTTGACTCAACTTTGCAAATAATGCACATTATCATACATTGAAAGATCTCTGATCTCATTTTTAACATTGTTCACCTAAAAAGGGGTTGATGAATGAAATGGGAGTCAAATCCCTTCTACATCCCACCCTTAAAAAGTGCCTGTTGCATCGCTGTCAGACAATTATCATTTTGAATTGTGGCACAGCTTACAAAAGACAGAACCAAAGTCCTGTTTTATTCTCAATCATTAATAAGAGATGTCATAGATAGCTGGTTATCTCCAAATAATTACTTCTTGTCAGCTTTCCTTCCCTGTAATTACTCATTAAGTTTTAATTTCAGTTTTCACACGCACATGTACCTTTAACTGGTGCGAGCCTGCAAAATCAAAGTGGTCTTCAGACAAATGAAAAGGATGACCTACATGTGACTGCCACGTTCTCCTCTGCAGAGTCAAATACTGCTTCTGAGCTCTTTCCCCGGAGAGCAAGAGTTCAACAGATTGTCAGACGCTCTCGCCTAAAAGTGTCTGTCCTGCAGTTGCTCTGCAGTTGTTCTCTGTCCTCTCGCCTTCCTCATCAGGTTAATGATGATGAGGAGCAGGAAGAGCAAAAACGTTGTTGCTAATTCGACACTTTAGCCGCATCCGAGACAGAGAGTTGGCAGAGTCCTTTTCCCTGCTCAGCACCTGAGCTCAGGGCCGGATCTGCACCTGGGCTGGGTGCTCAGTCACTGCTGGGAGATGGTAAGAGAGTTTAGGAAAGGCACAGGAAGTGGAGGGTATGGGTTTCCTGTTTGTAAATACTCATCCCACAATATACAGACAGACAAAACACACATAGACCCGGATTCAAATCCTAATACATATTTTAATAAGCCAAGTAAAATTTCAACTGAACTTTGCAGATAGAGATCACCAAGCATTTTGATGTGTATTTTGAGTGCAATTGAGTTACGAGCGACATAATGGTGGGAAAGCAAATGCAAATGACCTGCTAAGTGTCAGAGTGACTTAATTGAACTTTATAAATGTAGACATGTGAATGGTAATTTCTGCAGAGTTTTATACTTTTTAAAATCTATAATAACACCATCACTGCATCTTGATATGCAGTATTTCCTTACTATAGAGTAGGTGAAAAACAGTATATGAAAAGAGTAGCAAGTCTCAATTCACAGAATTCATAAAATATTAGGCAAAAAGATGACGCCTGCTGAGAATCTGAAGTGCGCACCCAATGGTCACTTTACTATCCCATGAGGCCATGGGAGAGGAGATGTAAATGCAACACAAGTCTGCAAGTCACATGGCAATGAAAACATGACATTTGGATCATACATTTTATACAATATACACTCCCAGAAAAAAAGGTAAAAAAAAGTAAAAATACTTTAAGTACAAATATGTGCCTTTAAGTTACAAACGCTACGTACCATTTAGGGCTAAATAAGGTACAAAGATGTACCTTTTAGCTTTTGGATCTTAGAGTACTGGCCTTACAGCTTTGTACCTTTTTTGACATACTTTTTTAATGGTTGTGAAATAAGATTCTCATCAAATGCAGTAGCTACTCTAAGATACTATACTATAAGATAGTATGTGATTTTGGATGAAGGGGTCATTCCTTAAGACATGTTCACACTGAGCCTGAAATGGGGCGTGGCATGTCACAGTCAATCACAAAACACAGCCAATCAGAACAGCTCTCTCTGTTTATGGTCTCAATCACACTAGCAATGCACTGCGACTGTATGGTATCAAACTGAGAGCATTTTTTATGGTTTTTGCTGTAGAATTTGAGGGATTTAGCATATAATATTTGATTATAAACTATAAACATTCTTGCCAACCACATCTCACATTTCTTGTTTAATAGGCGAGATTTTTGATTCCCAAACCAGTAGTGCAAACCCTGCCCCACAGCCCAATTCATTGGTTAACTCAATCATACAGTCACCTGTCATAGTCAAGTTCATACTCAACGGATTCAACTGTGGATGGATTTGATCGTGACAAACAGTAATGCTATCTATCAAGATGTGCTACCAATGCTATACTATGGTTAAGGTTGGGGTTTGTATTTGTTTTATCATTGTGTAGGCAGTCTGCATTGTGATTGGCACGACCAGGAAATGTTTAGAAGGGGCTTTGAGGCGGGGTTTGAGCTTAACTGGTTTGGGAAAACATGCGTTTCATATACACAAGGAAACGCTACTTAGGACCAGTGAGGTTTTATGTGGAGCTACCTGGCATTTTACCACAGAAACAAAAACTCGAAATAGCAAGATTTTGTTTGTTGCTTTAGCGTGTCATGTCTATAATAATCCTGAAACATAATCATCAAACATACAAATACAAGGCCTCTCAGTTTGAATTGGCTCTCGCGCACTAGTGTAAAAAAACTAGTGTCGTCACACTGGCACACTCACAGAGGACCGCATATGTGAAGATATCTGGAAAACTAGGCCAAGCAGAGCAGCTCAAGTGAAGCTAAAGTGTGAATAAACAGAAGATTACACATATACACACAAACCAACAGTGACCTCCTCTGAAGATGTTTTTACGCTCTTAGGATAGATGCATATTTTAAACCTTCAGTACACAAGCACACGCACGTTCACTGGGGGACAAGTGTCTTAAAAAATGCTTAAAATGCACCACTGGGGTGTAAGTTCTGTCCTTGGCTCCGACTGAATTTTTGCAGAACACTCAAACGCAAAATGGATGGCATGGAAAGGGCACGTTCTCCGTCTGCCATGAGAGCGGGTCAGTTGTATCTACCGCTTCAGACTGTGCACAGGTCTTAATGTTAAGCGCTCAGAGCAAAGATAACACACACTCCAGCGCTATCTCCTGCACACATTAGAGAACTAAAGCAGATCACTGTCCTGGTTCCACACTGAGAGAGAGAGAATGTGAGAAATAAAGTCAATGCGGTCGCTCAGCTGGGGGTGGGGAGGGGGGTAGAGGGATGAACATAAATCTGCTGCTGTCTTCATCCTGCTGTTCTCATCACAGAGAAGAAGGGAAACAGAGAAGTGGGAGGGGAGGAGGAAGGTATAGAAAGAAGGTATGAGAGAGAAAGAGATGGTGGAGGGAAAGGGAGGTCTGCATAACTGTCCTTGCAGGCTGCCAGTGTGAGATCATTGGTTGGCTGAGTGAGTCATGTGACATGGCTTCAGCACAGGGGTCTGGTTAATGCTGTAGTGTTTGTGTCACTGTTCATATGAGATAGATTTAAAGTTGTATTTTTGTGGCAAAGTTTTTTAAATTGTATTTTTAATTCCAATGAAACTTTAGATGCATTGATGAACGAGGAAAAGAATACATTTTTTAGTTAAAAAAAAAAAAACTAAACAAACTAAAAATAATAAATACGACTTAAAAAATATATATATACATATTTAAAAAAACCTGATAAAACTGACAAAAGCACACAACATAAAACTTTAATTAAAATTAAAACAGAAAATATACTAAATATACTATAACTAAATAAGCCTAATTAAAAATATTAACAAAAATTATGATGGTATATCAGTAATACTATGATGATGAGTTGATGATTAAACTGATAATTGTTCATTTATGTATATATGTATGTATGTATGTATGTTTATATATATATATATATATATGTGTGTGTGTGTGTGTGTGTGTGTATATCTAAGAAGAGTTCATTTGCAAAAAGAGATAACTCAATGAAACTGCAGTCATTGAGTTAACCTTTTTTGACTAGGTTAAAAAATAACTAAAAAAAACAGCTAACTAGCACAATAAAAACATGATAACATAATAAAAAACATGATTTTTGAAAATGTACAAAAACGGAGTTATCTGTTTTTGCAAATAAACTCTCTCGCTATATACTGTATATACATACACATACACGCACGCACGCACGCACACACACACACACACATATATATATATATATATATAGTATTATTTTATTTAATTGAGATGGAAATATTAATCTGAAATAATGAATAATGACCAGTTTCTTACTTGTGTATTGTTTTTATAAATTAGTTGTATATATTAATTAATTTAATTAATTGTTGATATATCTGGGACTATCTGTTTGCCCAATCAATTGTCCTCCATTTGATGCTACTTTTAGCTACAGAGTTCACATAAGGATAAAGGGAAAAAAACAGGCTGTGAAATTTTGAGAAGTTCAAATAGATTTTCAAAAATTTCCCCCAATGAGTTTTCCTTGGCCATTCATCTGTCTCTCCTCTTCTCCGGTCATACAAGTTCTCTCAGAGCGTTTGCCATGGGTGTGTAATCCTCCAGACAATGAATTACTTGACGTGAATACGTCACAACTCCAAAAGACCCAAAGAAAAAAAGATTTGTGTCTCCTTCACCCTCCTGCTTCCAGTCTTTTTCTCCCTAAGATTATTACTTTCCTTAATCCTTCCTCCTGCTGCACTGAAGCTCTGATCTTCAAGCCCATCAGCAGATTAAGTACAGATAAGGAGGAAGACACCTCCTTTGATAAACTTCACAAAGACTGATTAAACTGCATTTATATGTGTGCGCATGCCTCCCAAGTCAAACATGTCAGAGCAATTAAAGAGATCAGACAGACTGAGCACAACTTTCCCATGATGCATTTCTCTTTACGATTGTTCACGCAAGGGCAAGACCTCTGCATTATATCACTCAATATATCACATACACTATATCAGGAGTCTTAAGTTACTATAAACTAGACAAAGTTTCATACATTAGGATCCCTCAACTGTTAGTTTAACCTGCAAATCAGTGTTCACTTTCTGCATTTCTATTTTTGATGTATTGCAGCTATCCTTGTATTTTCTTTATATATATTTATATAAATTCAAATTAATTTTATATTAAATTAAATATCTTTCAAATTTTGATTAATGTAATTGATTAAATGTAACTTTGATTAATGTTTGTAAACAAATTTACAAAATATAAAATATATATAATATACATTTTAAAATGATGATTTGATTAATATAATTTATAGAAATTAACATCAAATAATATAATTTTTACATTTATAGTTAAATAATTGGTTTGAAACCCCTGCAATATACCAAACACACTGAGCTAGTTGTAGGAACACACAATATCCTGCAGCGCTCTGAGATTTCAGATGTCAATCGGAACTGAATGTGCTGCAGTTTTGTCAGAAATGCATTTTGTGCTGGTGCAGCGTTGCGTTGCAATGCTGTCTGTCGGACAACTACAGTCTCCGGCTCTTTAACTGCTGCAGTGTGCGTGTAAGCGAGTGTTTGTGTGTGTGTGTGTGTGTGTGTGTGTGTGTGTATGCCAGTGTAGCCACTTATAAGAGTGGTGATTGCGTGCGATGATGGCGTGATTTAGTATCTCTCTCTCTCTTTCTCAGTGGTTCAGCAGTGAGCTATGATGATGACATTTCTGTCCTCTCCTCTCTGTGTGTCAGTCGTACACTGAGCTGTGATTATCCTGATGCTTGGGTCTGGATTAGCAGGCTAGCAGTGGAGATTCCAGGGGGAAGGGATGGAATATCTCACATTTTTATGATACCTCTGCTTCCCTTAAAATGAATACACTTGAGTATGATTGCAGAGGAGGAATGTATTAGACTATCTGATTGTAGCATGCATTTTAAATGCATCCAGGGTGTTATATATAGATTGAAAAGTATTAACTTTGCATTAAAATTATTAAATGTAGTTCGAAGTGTACTAGTATTTTTAGGTTTTAATGGCTCTCAGCCACTCTAAGAACAACCCAGCCTTTATCTACTATTTATCTATTTATGTATATCTAAATATCTATATAATATAAACATATAAACAAATTAGGAATGCATAAAAAGAAAGTAAATAAATCAGAAATTTAGTTTCATCAAGTAAACATGTCAAAAAGTGTATGATGGTGTAACAAAAATACAAATTATTTATATTATACGTAAGTATAATATAATATAATATAATATAATATAATAAGGGCTGTCAAACTGATAAATCACAATTAATCGCTTCCAAAATAAAGGTTTCTGTTTACATAATGTGTGTGTGTGTGTGTGTGTGTTTATTTATATTACGCACATATATTATGTAAACACAAACTTTTATTTTGGATGCAATTAATCATGATTAATCAATTTGACAGCCCTAAATAATATAATATAATATAATATAATATGTAGTCTAGAGTATATACTTCATAAATGTTACTGTGTTTTTATGTGAGGGATGACAAAAATCTAACCTTCACCATGAGAATCAGTCAAAAACAATCAGTCCTAGACTGAAAATATGACTGGCACATGATGTGTTCTCAGACACACTAAATGTGTGCGTATGTGTGGAGGTCTTTTTAGGTCAGTTTCAGGAATTGAGTCTGGCATCTCGCTCTGATGGAAATATGTTTGTATGTGTGTCTAAGACTAGTATATCCCAGTCTTAGGGCTGTGTTATTTGGTTAGGTTCAAGATAATCCATTCACTCAAAAGAGGATTGAAATGTCGATCTGGTTTTGATGACTTAGATTCAGACTATTGTGTATTCTGATGTCTGTAGTCAAAGATTTAGTGTACTGGATTTAGTGTGTCCGAGCTGTAAGTAGCCAGCGGAATATTCTGGAGATTAATTTCATTATTATCAAGAGGAGAGGAGCACATAATTCGCCCTTGTTTTGTCAGGTCATTATGAGGTCTCTCCGGCCTGTGGCCTACATCTCCACAATTGCAATCAAAAACAGGGTAAAAATAAAAATGAAGAGCAAGGTTTGATTTTAGATTTTAAAAAATGTATCTGTAGACTGCATCTCTGAAAAAATAAAATTACCAAATTATTAACTAAAACTAACAAAACTAGTGAATCTAAAATCTAGTAAACTAAATAATTAAATAAAATTACTTGTTACATTTTTTTTAGTTTAACTTGAGCTATATAACTAAATAACTAAAACTAAATAAACTAAAATCTAATAAATAAAAAAAATGTAAACTACATAAACATTTTAAAAAATAATAAAAATGACAAAAACAAAATTACAGCAAAATTACTAAAACGTGAACATGGAAAACAAAATCTCATTCAAATTATCAACAAAAATCGTAATAGTAAATAAATGACTCTGAAATAATATTGGTGATTTTGTTTCAAGACACTCAAGAATCAATGACATTTCTTGATAATGACATCCACACTGGACAAAGGTGTTCGTTCATTCGTTCACTCACTCACTCACTCACTCACTCACTCACTCACTCACTCATTCAATTATATTTATAATAACAGCATTCAGGTATGGAAAATCATGAGGATGAGTAAATAATGACTATAAAAATAATGATAATTTTTGGATGTACTGTCTCTTTAAGAAAACTTTGACCTGAAAGATTGCAAGATGGATGACAGTGAAGGGAAAAGGATGCATGAGAAAAGGAAGTTGGGGGTCGGGGTCCAGGGAAGACTGAGAGATGGAGGGAAGCAAACGAATGAAACGTTTGGAACATGGGGAGAGAGAGATGGAAAAGTGCATGAGAGTTGTTAATCTCTCTCTCTCTCTCTCTCTATTGCTCTGTGTCCTGCTGCCTGTCCATATGGCTGCGTTTGTGTGTGAGAGAATAAAAATGAAAGAGGAAATTGAGTGCAAGGTGACTGACACATGCCATCATTCATATAATGGGATGGTTGGGTTAAACAATAACCTCTGGATTGCTGTTATTGTGGCTGCATGGTTTATGTGTGAGTCTGTCAGGACAAAACGCGGCTTATGACTTCAGACCACAGACTGCTGCTTTATCTCTAGCAGGAAAGCCTGTTTTAATTAACATCTGCCTAAGTCCATTAACGAAGAAACAGACAAGACCATTGTTTCGCATCTCTTTCTCTCTGCACGCATATACACACAGCACAGCACTGTGCAATATGAAGTAATATTATTATATTAACACAGATAGTATCATTTGTGTTCAGAGCTTCCTGAGGATTTGTCTTGTTCCATTAAATGCTTAAATCAACATTGCAAAAAAATATTTTCTTAATATTTTTAAGTAGAAACTCACTTAAAGGATTAGTTCACCTAAAAATGAAAATTAACCCATAATTTACTCACCCTCAAGGCATCCTAGGTGTATATAACTTTCTTCTTTCAGACGAATCCAATCGGAGTTATATTAAAAAATGCCCTGGCTCATCTAAGCTTTATAAGACCAAAAGAAGTTTATTTATAGACCAAAAGAAATTTAGAAATAGAAATTTATAGACCAAAAGAAGTCCAATAAAGTGTGTCCTTACACGGCTCTAGGGGGTGAATAAAGTCCTCCTGTAGCGAATCAGTGTGTTTTTGTAATATTTAAAACGTCAGAAACAGCTAACTGTTGTACTCGCAAGCAGTTCTGGGCGGATAACGTAGAACGTATACGTAGCGCATGCGCTGATGAGAATATGCTAGTCTTGCAAAAACCAACGTTTGTTTACAAGAGCACGTATGACAGTTAGCAGAAATTAGAGAAAAGTGTTATAACATTTTAAATGGATAGTTTTCTTAAAAAACATATCGATTCACTATAGGACGCCTTTATTCAGCCATGTGAGGCACGTTTTATTATGGATGGATGCGCTTTATTGCATTTCTTTTGAACTGTTGAACAGAGACACCCTCCCACTGCCATTATAAAGCTTGGAAGAGCCAGGACAATTTTTAATATAACTCTGATTGGATTCATCTGAACAAAGTAAGTCATATAAATCCTAGGACGCTTTGAGGATGGGTAAATCATGGGCTAAATTTCATTTGTTGGTGAACTAACTCTTTAACATTGATCATTTTTCAGAAAACAAGACTTAATCTTAAGTCATTTTAATTCTCAAGTAAATATTTGTTGTTTTGTTTTGCATTTTGTTTTTGTTCTTTTTGGAGCCTTCACTAGACAAGTATTTGTACGGTGCAGAACAAAACAAACAAAAATCAGTGACCCTTCATGAACCTGCCATGTACTTTTCCTCTCTCTCCTCTAAGAGAAGAGTAAAACTTGGCTTTATTAGCTATGCAACTCACTTAGGAGACGCTTCTTCGCAACTTTATGAATGATGTAAGCGTTTTAGACTGACAGACTCAAATCAAGGGGGAAAGATCCTGAACTGAACTAACACTGTCCCAACTCAGCTGACCACTGGTTGGTCTCCATGGAACCCCTGTGTTACATAATATAAGGAGATGAAGTTTCTCTCTCAGGTAATCACATTAATTGCTTTTGATGGCCACATAAGAGGCCAAGAGTGCCTTTCATTTACTGTACAGTTCTTACCATTTAGCTGTAAATGACTCTATCTATCTATCTATCTGGCTATCTGTCTGTCTGTCTGTCTGTCTCGGTCTGTCTGTCTGTCTGTCTGTATCAGGGTTAGATTATATAAGACTGGTAGTTGTCATCACAGAAAACTCCTAAGCCACAATTTTATCTTGACACACTCTCAATCGACCAGTGTGAGGTAGGATTTGAGATCTTTCATCAGCACTGTAACAGAACCTGATTGAAAGCAGCCGTTGTTCTTTTAGGCCTGTTATTAAGTTTGCACACCTGAGGCACTCCAATCAGTGGTCAGCAGTAAGTGAGATATATTGCCAGTGTCAAGCTCTCTGCCACACATACCTTTTCTCACTTTCTCTCTTATGGCGTCTATGAGGGTGAAGACAGGCATGAATACTGAGACAAAATGCTTTATTTTAAACCAGGTCCCCAAGGCATGGCATCTCTCCTGGTGCTGTACACATCTTTTTGCCTATATGTGTCTGCCCATTGATTTATCTCTTTACAGCCGGCCCTCAGAGAGAGAGAGAAAGAGCTCTGCTCCAACAGCCGCCATAATGGTGCCATCATTCACTTTGCAATTGTTTGAGCTGATTTTCTTGTTTTCTTGTTAGCATACAACTTTAACCCAACTGTTTAGCATTGATGAAATTAACCAATCACAAGTGCGCAACTGGGAAGTCTTTATCTATCTATCTATCTATCTATCTATCTATCTATCTATCTATCTATCTATCTATCTATCTATCCGTCTGTCCGTCGGTTGGTTAGTCGGTCGATCTATCAGTCAGTCTGTCAGTCTATCTCCTTACAGTACCTATCTACCTCTGGGTAGCCCCGCCCACACTGAAACCTCATTGGTCCAAAATAAAACATCAAATATCTTCTGTCTGAATTATATATATATATATATATATATATATATATATGTGTGTGTGTGTGTGTGTATATATATATATATATATATATACACAATTAGGGTGTGTGTGTGTGTGTGTGTAATTGTATTATATGTAACATAATTCATTAATGTTAAATATAATTTTTATTATTTAATACATTTTTTATTAATTTAATAATTAATAATAATAAAAAAAAAACATTTTAACATTTTAGAGCAAAAAATTCATTTCTTTGGTCATTTCGCCTTTTAGAACACCCCTATGAATATTTGTCTTTTTTGTGTATTTCTCTCTCTCTCTCTCTCTCTATATATATACACACACTGTATATATATATATATATTTTTTTAGAATAAAAAAAAGTAATTGTACATTTGAGGACATCCTCCACATATAACTATATATCTTTGTCTTTTCCTCCTTCATGCCTACTGAGACAGTTAATCTGACTAATGTCAATTGTTCGAAGTATAGCCCTCTGCGCCATTTATGTCATTTCATGCAAAAATCAATTCAAACGGCATGTAAAGGCTCAGCTGAGACACACAATTGATATTGCAGTTAAAGAAACAAAGAGGAGGATATAGAGAAAGGGAAGAGTTCAAATATGCCTCATAAATACTAAATGAGGCCTGTTCCTGACCTCCACAAAGTAGTTCAGATGCATTTCATTGTCTGACGTCCCCTCGAAACATGAAGCCTGGAGAATGGGGATAATAAATGCTGCTGCACCAGCATTTCTGGCTTTGGGACTGGAAACAGTGTGACACTGCAGCTGAACAAGCTGTCTGCCTCCAATCCGGCCATTGCTTCTGTCAGAACTTTGCCCATCAGGACAGAAAGACTGAAAGAGTAGAGGAATGAGACAGAAAAAGGTTTTTAACCTTTACAGAATCTCAACTTCTAATAAAGCCACACTTATAATAACTTCCTTTAGGAACGTTAACTAACTTCAGGAACATAAAACTAACTTAACGGATCATTAGTTTGTAATACACTGGAAATTTTATATATTTTCTCCACTGATCACCTGGAGGGTGTTTGAAAATCTTGGATGTATCAAAACGTTAAAGGTTTGTACATAATATAGTTTTATTTTTGTCTGAAACTTTCATCTGTGATGACTTAAGTTACACAGACATGCAGAAAAAAAGTGTCCAGCACTGTTCTGTGCTGATTCAGGTCTGACCTGAAGAAGTTATGATCTTACTGCAGTGTCCACAATACAGCACCAGCAGGTGCTGGTTACTTCAGATGTTCATCACTTGGCCTGCAGGTGCAGTGCATTATGATGCTAAAAAAAAGAGACAAATTGATTGGCTACTGTGTGCTGACTCAATTCTGATTGGCTGGCAGTGGACAGCAGAAGAGGGACAAGTCCAGGCATGTTTAGTAGCAAAATTTCTTTCTCCTCCTTTCTCATTCAGTTCCTTCTCACATTCATTCACAGATCGCAACTTCGACAGAACGTCAGTGCGTAGTCGCTCTTTTCGCCGCCTGAATCGAGCCTTCAGTGTCCTGAGGAGGACCAAGAGTGGGACAGCAGTGGCCAATGAGACCACAGAGGAGCGAGACAACCTCAGAAATGCCAACATACCACCGGAGGGTGAGTGTGGGTCTTGCAAGTATTGTATTCGGGCATTTTTCAGCTGGTCAAGCTGGAATCCAGATGGTTGACCAGCTAAACACCAACTTGTCTTGAACTGGCAAGGAGACCAGCTAGACCAGAAGAAGACCGACTAGGTAACCAGCTAGACCAAATTAAACCAGTTAAGACCAACAAACCAAGTTGTTTTATTAGAGGCCCTGTTTTAGCATTAACATTAGCATGTATTGTAGTAAGCATGTTTATAATTGTTAACTATGTCGTGTAACTGTGCTGTTATAAAGCATTATTGCATAGCACCTCATCATACATGAACTGTCCTATATGAATATCATTCAATAGCATGCTAAACCAATATCAATGGATAAAGGGAGTGTATCAGAAGGTGACAGTCTGGTTTGGGTCCGCTCAGCCCCGCAGTAGCATATGGTCCTTTAATAATGCAGATGGAGCCTGAAGAGACTTGTCAGAGAGAGACAGAGAGGAAATGAAGCAGTGTGTCGGGACAGAGGGACTGGACAGATGAACGCTGAGTGAGAGGGTTGCTTTCTGAATGAAAACAAAAGAGAAAAAGAGTGCTTGGGAGATTGAAAATGAGTGAGGAAAATACTGATGACCGTGAGTGTGTGTGTTCGTTATGTAACACCCTGCTTGCGGTAGTAATGAGCTTCACTTTCTCTCTCCCTGCAAGCAATCAGAGGAGATGAGAGGAAAATATTGACTTTGAAAGAGAAACTGCAGATTGTGGAGAACAAGCGGATACGAGAGAGGGTGTGTGTGTAATGGAGAAAGAAGGGATGGATAAAGATAAGGAGAGACAAATCACAGAGATTGTTACCGAATCCGGCTGTAGTTTACAGTCTGTTCAGGCACAGGTGCAGTACGAATCTTTCTCCCAGAATAAATAGAAATGCATAGCATACGCATATTACAGTATAAACAAATTTACAGTATGTACTTGTGCCTGATATAACACTAGCTCTATAGCTGCATATGGCTCCTTCAGTAATTTGGATTTCATCAGTAGTTCGGCTAAATTTAATTGTACATGTTCTTCCTTTTGTCTTAACCACAAGCATGCTTGGTGACACATAGGACACTCAAAGCTGATTGGTTACCTCTAATAGTGACTGGTTATAAAGGCCTTTTTTAAATTCTGATTGGTCAGTTTCCTCTAACAGTGATTCTTCCATGCTCTTTCTATTCGTCACGTAGTGATAATTTAAAAGTAAAATGATAGAAAAAATACAATATGTATATATTTTTCACAATATACACTACAGTTCAAAAGTTTTGGGTCGGTATGATTACTTTATGTTTTTGAAAAGAAGTCATTTATGCTCACCAGAGCTGCATATATTTGATTAAAATCCAATAAAAACAGTAATATTGTCAAATATTATTACAATTTAAAATAAATGTTTCTATTTGAATATATTTTAAAATACAATTTATTCCTGTGATGGCAATGCTGAATTTTCTGCAGCCATTACTCCAGTTTTCACATGATCCTTCAGAAATTATTCTAATACTCATTTGATGCTTAAGAAACATTTCTTATTATTATCATTGTTGCACTGCCTTATTTTTTATTATTATTATTTTTTGTGGTGATACTTTTTTTTTTTTTTACATATTTAATGAATAGAATTAATTTATTTCAAATAGAAATATTTTGTAACATTATAAATTATTTTACTGTCACCTTTAATCGATTTAATGCATCCTTGCTTGTTTATTTTATTTTTTTTTAAATCTGACTGACCCCAGATTTTTGAATGATAGTGTATCTGAGTTAAGCAAATTAGTGGTTAAAATGATTGAAACAAATGTTAACTCAATCACCGAAATGATTACATTCATCTTGAATACATTTTCGGGAAGTCTTGGCCCTCCTTGCTTCCTCCGATGGATCACTGTAATGCTTTTTTAAGGCTTGAAGTCATGTTTGGCTCTGCTTTGATCTGGACAGATGCCCTGTTTTTGTAGCACAGAAAGTGATGATCATGTGGGAGTTCACTGATTACAGACGATCTCTTTTTCTCTCTCTCAGTATTTGCATTACCTCAGCTGCATCATCTAATCCCTGATGGTGAAGTCACCAGTATTAAGATCACCAGGGCAGATCCTTGTGAACCACTGGCTATCAGCATTGTTGGGGGCAATGAGACGCCTCTGGTTCGCATCCTCATTCAGGATATCTACAGAGAGGGCGTCATCGCTCGGGATGGAAGACTACTTCCTGGAGATATGATCCTTAAGGTGCGTATGTGCGCTAGATCTGATGTTACGTCATTGTACAGTAGGAGTGAATCGTCCTGGTTTTGATAGCACATGTTGTTCAGAGGGGAAGTGTGTGAGGATTCTGCATGTAGCCAGACAGAATCAGATTTTTTTTTCTTCTAAAGAAAATTTGTGGAATGGACTTCTTTTCAAGTATTATTTTAATGTTATAGCTTGTAACCGATATATTAATAGATTAAAAATAAATAAATAATAAAACACTAAAAATCACAACATGTGCAACATAAAAGCAAATATTGATTTTCAGATTTGCTAAAGACTTCATTTAATAGTGTTGTTAATTTTTTTTTGAAGATCAGACAACGGTAAAAGTAGTTCAAATGGAAAACTAAATGAGTTTTTTCACTTAAATAGCCAATGTAAACTGGGAATAATAATAAAAAAATAATAATAATAATATATATTTAAAAAAAAAGTTAAAATCAGCAGATCAGCTGAAATGGTACCAGTACACTGTGCATCCCTAGAAATGAGAAAGTTGAGAGTACTAATTAATCAACTATTTAAATATTTAAGTAAACACACATTTGCAGCACATTTGTCTTTTTCCAAACCTCATAATTGCTGAAAGCCAAAAAGTGTATATATTGTTTTCTGAGCCACAGCCTAATAATGTATGCAAAAAGATTGAGCTCTGGTGCTCACATAGGCAATATTAATTCGATTCTGGCTTGCAACATTTTTTAATCACTTTCATTTTCCCTTCACTGCTATCATTTCTTGTCCTCTTTCTACTTTTATATTTGCATATATGCCTTTGGCAGACACTTTCATCCAAATTGACTTATGTTTATACCAAGGACAATAGCTATAATTCTAATGATATAGTTTTAAAAATCATCCTACATTTAAATGAATAGCAGAATTTACACCACAACTATAATTATAATGGCACAGAGAAACTATATTGTTAGAATCACTTTCAGAATGATTTTTTCCAACTGATAAACAACAAAAACATTAACAGCCAATCAGAATCCATTCTACTTTAGCTTTGAGCTCAAGCATCTAAAGTAGCAGACGACAGTTCCCTCCGAATTGAACCCATGACATTTTCATTGCTAGCACTATCCTCTACTGTGTGAGCTTCAAAAACGCAATACAAATATCTTACAAACAAAAAAACATTTCTCTGGATTTCTCCCTCTAATCTCATGCTGTCCTCCCATCAGGTGAATGGTATAGACATTAGTAACGTGCCTCACTGTTATGCTGTGGCGGCTCTGAAGCAGCCCTGCACACTGCTGCGGTTGACTGTACTGCGAGAGCAGCGCCACCGTTACCGTTCCCATCATCATTCTCCCACCGAGGCCTTCCCCACCCACACCCCCACCATCCGGGACGACAGCCTGCATGTGGTCCTCGTTAAGAGGGCTCCAGACGAACAGCTGGGCATCAAGCTGGTGCGCAGACCTGACGAACATGGCGTCTTTATCTTCCACCTGCTGGAGGGAGGGCTGGCCGCCCGAGACGGAAGGCTGAGGGTAGACGACCGCGTACTGGCCATCAATGGCCATGACCTGAGATACGGTGCCCCCGAGCATGCAGCATTGCTTATTCAGGTGAGCAGCATTATGGGACAGGTTATGTGGTGAGTATTAAAGGGGTAGTTTACCCAAAAAGGAAAATTCTGTCATTAATTACTCACCCTCATGTCGTTCCAAACCTGTAAGACCTACGTTCATCTTCGGAACACAAATTAAGATATTTTTGATGAAATCCAAGAGCTTTCTGACCCTGCATAGACAACAATGCAGCTGACACGTTCAAGGCCCAGAAAGGTAGTAAGGACATTGTTAAAATAGTCCATGTGACATCAGTGGTTCAACATTAATAATTTGTGTAATAAATAATAAAGGTCTTATGGGTTTGGAACGACATGAGGGTGAGTAATTAATGACAGAATCTTCATTTTTGGGTGAACTATCCCTTTAAGGCCTGTGCATACCAACTGACGAAACGGTGACAATGGCACAAATCAAAAGCGTAAATATGCATCAGAACTGTTCAAAACAAATGCAATTCGAAGTCAATCCCTAAAAGTGTGCATACCTTAATGGAAATGAAATACAGGCTGTTCAAGCAAAATATAGCCCATCTGACAACATGGATTTTGTTTGCGTTGATGCAAAATACAGGCTGACTGACAATAACCATGTTCATGCAGTAAACCTCGAATTGCAATGAAATTGCATCACCAAAATGCAGTTAAAACCCCTTTAAACGTCTTTTAAAGAGATGTGAGATAGTGAGAGAATCAGTTTTGGTCTTTCTTCATTCTCTCAGATTGTGAGAGGTGCTTTATTCTTTAGTTTCTTTTGTCTGTACAATCTCACAGTCATATTTTTCCACAACACAACAAATCAAACCATTACTTTTATGGCTGTGTTCACTCACAGCATCAATATGAAGCTTTTCCAGTAATGCTACAACCAAACTGCCAAATCTGATTTCATCAACAGGTTTTGTTTACACATGACCTCTACAATAAATGTTTTTAAATTCACAGGACGCCTGTTCACAAAACAAAACCAACAATTAAAAAAAAAAAAACAAGGAAAGAAAGGCTCAGATTCATCTTGCCCTAGATATGGTTTGGAACCAGCAGACCTGAGTCATATGTTCTGGGGATGCCCCAGATTCAAAAGTTTTTGGCTAGACATCTTTAAAACATTTTCATCTATATGTAATAAAGATATGGACCCTAATCCCTTGACTTCCATTCACCTATCGGCTAATCAGGTAGAAATCATTGCCTTTTCCTCATTATTAGCTAGACGCCTGATTCTTCTCAGTTGAAAAGGCAAAGCCACCATCTCACAAACACTGGGTAGTAGAGGTGATGTCTTATCTTAAACTTCTTAAATCTTAAACTGAAAGTATGCTATCCGAGGCTCCTCTAGAAAGTGTTATAGGGTCTGGCAGCCCTTTTTATCTTATGTTGAATCCTTATGGGATACTATTTCAGAACTGATCATAACTGTGAGTTATTGAAATATGCGAGTTAAGAAGAATGTTGTATATGTTTGTGTGGTTGTGACTGTTGTATAATAATGAAAATCGATAAAAATATTTGAATAATAATAAAATAAAATAAAAACCCTTATGTGACAAAAACAGCCAAGAAATGTATTTTTGATGCAGTGCTTCACTAATGGGTTGACATTTGTAAAGCCTAATATTATTTGAAGTCATGCTAAATAATCTAAGCACTTTTATTACTAGGCCTTTTCAGCATTTCAAAGAATGAATGTTTACAAAGCCATCTAATCCTAACCTGTGGCGTCTTATTCAGTGAATCATTCATTAAATGGTAATGATTACACTTTAACCCAGGATTAGACTTGGTCCTGAGCCCCCCAAAACCAACTGTTATGGTTCCAAATAAAACTTGTTGTGTTCCTTGAGCAGTATTGTAAAAGATGTAGAGCTTATATAAGGTTTGTGGCAGTTTATTTGATTGTGGTTTCATCTCGGCAGTGAGAAGTGTGTCATAACGATATAAGATTGTGTAAGAGAGTAGTGAGTGTGTGATTCGATATGTATTTCAGTGCGGTGGGTCTTTCCGAATGTTGTTATTCAGCTTGTTGCTTCCTGTCTGGTTCAGATTGCTCTCGAAGGAGACAAGATGGCCGCTCACAGCAGGAGTTTCTGACATAGATTAACTGCTGGCAGGAAACTGATTAAATTAGTCCAATTAGGCCGATAACAAGCTAAGCCCACTCATTTAAGAGGCAGCTACAGAGCACTGAACTCCCAAGAATTCCATGGGCTCTCGATGCGAGTGTGCACTTGAGAGCAACGCAAGCTACGGGGTTGTCAAAATGAAGAGGAAAGCGGCGATGCACTCAGATGGAACAACAGGAATGGATGAAAAATAAATCAGAGAGGGAAAAACTAGAGTCTGTGCCCTCCTTCAGCTCACACATAAACACAGACTTCAGAACGGACCCCAAATCTCCATATATATTAGTTTTTCTTTAATAAGTACACACTTCTGAGATATAATCACACATTCACACTGAGCTGGAGCTGTAGGGCATTGGCAGTCATCACAACATCTGGTAATTGTGCTTGCTAGACGTCCGGAGAGTAATGAGACATTACACACACACACTCTCTAGGGTATGAACAAACTATTTTAAATTTTAAATTCAGTTTTTGAACTGCTCGCTCCTCAGGGAAGTTGTTGTCCTCTGTTTGCTCTCCTGTGGAGTTCGAAAGGTTTTTGCAGTAGACAGATAATGTTAAGCCAACTTTCACCCACCATAACGCCAAAGGCCCCATGAAATCAAAATTGGGTTGTGTTGGCTTTTAGCCCATTCCTACAATATAAAGGCAGCTATATATTTTCATATAATAAGATACATTTATATAGTATATATATATATATATATATATATATATAAAATATCATCAGGAAAACATTTTATATTTAATTATTTTTAATTAATTTATAAATAATAAAATTAAATAATATTGTATTTTTTTCTGTGCACATAGTAATTTTTAATGCATAAACTTGAAAAGAAACATAAAATCATGGCTGTGAATAGAATCAAATAATCATGATTAATCTCATAATTTTTGAGCAGTCTTTAAAAAGCAGAATTTCATTCCTATTCAGATGTAAGTTTTAACTTATTTTTTATTATTTATATAAATATTGATGACTCATCTTGTGCTATACAGATTTTTGTCCAATCAAATGCTCTCTAGAATAAAATGTCCCTGTCAAGCTAGTTATCTTGACACTTCTAGTTAGCATATGTTTTCACACCAAGAACAATAACTGTAAAGATAACTATAATGATAACTACATTAAAGGGTTACTCCACCTCAAAATGAAAATTCTCTCATCAATCACTTACCCTCATGTCGTTCCAAACCTGTAAAAGCTTCGTTCATCTTCGGAACACAATTTAAGATATTTTGGATGACGCAGGAATGAGACGAATTGTTGAATAAAGCCGTTATTTTTATTTTCTTTGTGTACAAAAAGTATTCTCGTCACTTCATAAAGTTCAGATTGAACCACTAATGGCAGATGGACTATTTTGGCGATGTCTTTCATACTTTTCTGGGCCTTGACAGTGTTATTTACTTGGCAGTCAATGGGACAGTCACAAGCCTCCCGGTTTTCATCCAAAATATCTTAAATTGTGTTCTGAAGACGAACGAAGCATTTACGGGTTTGGAACGATATGGGGGTAAGTGACTAATGACAAAATTTTCATTTTGGGGTGGAGTAACCCTTTAATATTCACACCTGTAGACGATAACTTTCTGTTTATTATAAGCATGTTGCAGTTTTGTCATCTGCCACTTTAAATGCTCAAACTCTTTATAGCAGGATGGATTCTGATTGGCGGTCACTGTTTTTATCATTCATCAGCTTGAAAATCATTCTAAATGTGATTACAAGGATATCGTTGTGATATCGTTATATTATGCCATTATCGTTATAGTTGTAGTGTGGACTTCCCTATTCTCATAGAATTAGAATGATTATTAAAACTATACAGTTATTGTCTTTGGTGTGAACAGGCCTTTAAACCCTAAAAATCATATAAAGCAGGACACTAATGCTATCTGCTATATGTTCTGCAGGCAAGTGAGGACCGCGTCCACTTCATTGTGTCCCGCCAGACTCACATCCCTACTCCGGACATCCTACAGGAGGCGCCGTGGAACTTGGAGGGACCACCACCCTACTCGCCTGTGGATATTGAGCACTCTTTACTGGTGGGTTTCATGAGCATAAGCCGCACACACTCTTTATTTCCCATCCCTCTGCACCGCTTTACTAAACATTCTCTTATTGAGGAAAAAGATCTGAAAGCCTATTACTTCTACATCAAAGAATCAAGCAATCAGCCAGCTCACAGACACACACACACACACACACACACACACTCCTTTGAGACAGTCGTCTCCAAACCTATTAACAGAAGAAAACCCCAGCAGGAGGAAACACAGCCATGGCAGGCTGGATTTCAGTGTGTCTTCTAAACGGGATTTTCTGCAGCTCAATATCTGCACTGACAACTTCCCTTGTTCTAATAAAAGTCAAATTCATCGTTAGTCATTTCTCTCTCTCCTTTGCCTTGCAGAAAAAACCTTCATCTCAGACCAACTTGTGAAGGTTTGCTGGTTTAAGTGTCAATCACAAATAAAGGCGCAGTCATAATTAGTTGTTTATGAATTTTCGTACACCAAATCCAGTCATTTCAATATAGGATTCCTATTTGCAAAGTCTTTTTAAAGTTATTTATTTTTAACTTTTTGGTAACACCTTTAAAGTCTTTATTTATAATGCATTATAAAAGTAGTTTTAATGCATTAATTATGCATAGTAATGCACCTTATAATGCATTGTACAATCTCATGAATAATTGTAACCAGTTAATACATTATAACACAAATTAATTGTTACTCTGTGCATTTTAAATTTGGTTATAATTATTTACAAGAAGATATAAGGTATTACAACAAACATTATGAATTATAATGCATTATACCTTTTAATAACATTTATAATGCATTATACATGAAGGCTTTATGTAAAGTCTTACCTTTTTTTGGGTCACACCACTTGACATTTTATAACCTAATCTAACCTTGCCTTGACATGAAAAGTCCAAATAATCTGATATTTTAAGAGACTTATTGACCTTGACACACAGTAATGAGGATCTGCAGGGGTCCTCTCTATGATGTAATTTCCTGTTGTTTTGCAAAAGGCCCAAAACTCCTATAAAACCAGAGCGGAACAAACCAAACCCTAACATTATCTTTCTTCCCCATTCTCTCTTTCTTTTTCAATCACTTTTTATCCTTTCAGTGACTCTTGTTAATTCTCTTTTACACACTTGGAGAGGTGGAAACATTCTGGCAGCATATTGTCAGAGGCTTTTCACTCCTCTGAATTAGACACGGCCTAACACACACACACACACACACACATACACTCACAGCCAGTCTCTCCAGCGATAAGCCGACACACTAACTCCAGATCTGATTTTTCTGTAGCCAGAGGCTCAGACTAAATATAAACAGCCCTTTTATTGAACTTTAATAACGCTTTTTATTAAGTTAGGACTTAGCGACTGTGTTTGTTGTTTTTGGAGCAGATCCAAGGTAAAATCTGGCTGCGGTCAGCAATAACACAGCATTCTGCAAGCTCACCATTTATTACAAACACACAAGCAAACACACACACATGCTTCGGGCAGTCATGTGTTCAGATATTCTTTTTTGTAGCATCAGGAAAGTGTGAATCCAGATCATAGGCTAACAAACATCATAAAACCAAGTAATTTGCACTGAAACTTAATTGAATTCATCTTTCTTATTTCCTGTCCCTCCATTTCAGGATTCATGCCAAAAGCCTGCATGTTACGAGAAGACGGTGACTCTGTTGAAGGAGCCGCACGATTCTCTCGGCATGACTGTTGCAGGTGGGATGAGCAGCAGGGGGTGGGATCTGCCCGTCTACGTCACTAATGTCGACCCCAATGGAGTGGTTGGACAAGAGGGCTCAATCCGCAAAGGTACAGCCTCACAAAGTGTGTTTAACCTATTCAGACACATCTGACAAATCTGCACACAAGTGTTTCCAAGGTGCCCCTCTGATCTTTCCTTCTTTTGAATGCAAGTACACACACAAACAAAGACACACCTGCTATTGCACATGTATGACCGTCATCAGCTCTGCAAATATATGCATATATATCACTAGAAAATGACACACTCCCACTCATACACCTGCCATACTGCTAAATCTGTCTCTGTCATGCACACTCACAATTATCAGCTTCCAATTGAGCGTATGGAAGTTTTTCGGGGTTATTTTTGTCATATGTGACATGTATGTAGGCGTGTGAAGTTGTGATCATGCACAGGCTGGTGTATGGAGGCAGTGGTTTAAAGTATCTAGCAAATGCAGACACACACATGCAAGATCAAAGCTTTGAGTCTTTATAATCTGTACAAAGGTGTGGTAAGCCCAGTGTCTGAATTGAACCAGAAATTTAGGGAGGGTCTGATATTTGGAAGAAAGTAGGTTTTAGAAAGCGCTTCCTGGTAAATTAGGCACTAAGCTGGTAATAAACTACAACTAGTTACTCTTTCCATTTTGTGCATTACTATGCACAACTATGTACAATAGAAACAGTTTTCATAGAATAGAAAATGATTGTAATGAAGCTGGAATACAGCACTTTAGTCATTTCAATATGCATTTTCCTGTATAGCGTTAACTATGAATATTAGGTTTTAATTTATTAAAAATAAACAATGTATTTGTATTGAAAATAATCTTAACACACACACACACAAAAATTTGGGGTTGGTAAGATTTTTTAAAATTTGCATTTACCCAGGCTGCATTTATTTGATGCAGTAAAAACAGTAATATTGTGAAACAGTTTTACAGTTTAAAATACATTTTCTATTTTGAATAGAAAGTTCAAAAGAATATAATTTATTTGAAATTTTAATTTGAAAATATTTTGCAATGTCTTTACTGTCACTTTTGATCAATTTAACGCATCTCTTGCTGGAGAAAAGTATTAACTTATTTTAAAAAAATAAATAAATAACACATATTACTGACCCTAAACTTTTAAATGTACTTTTGTAATGTATAAAAATAATAAGATATGAAATGTCTAGATGTATGATTCTACAGAAGTCTTACAGATGTCTGACAAGCTTCTTTTTTTTAATTTATTTGAAATGCAAAATAACAAACAACACTGTTAGTTCGACTTTCTGCTATATTAACACATTTAAAGGGCACTGCAAATGGTGGTTGGGTAGTACTTCGGCATGATTTTACAAAGATAACTAGGGGGAGTATGAATAAAAATAGGAGATCTTGACCTCCTCTAGACCCCCCGCAATTCTAACACTGGGTAAGCCTTTCTTTTTTTTGATGAAACTCATATGGACGAGAGAGAGAGAGAGAAAGAGAGAGAGAGAGAGAGAGAGAGAGAGAGAGAGAGAGAGAGAGAGAGAGAGAAAGAAAGAAAGAGAGAGAGAGAGAGAGAGAGAGAGAGAGAGAGAGAGAGAGAGAGAGAGAGAGAGAGATGGTGTGTCTGTGTGTAGTGTGTCCACTATATTTCAGTATGTGCCTCTCTCTCTCAGTTCTGAGTCTTTCATAAAAACCTCTCTCATCTCACCCTCAGAGGTGAGTGTCTGATTCTGTCCTTCTTTCTCATTTTCGGTCTTCAATCTTTGCACTCTGTCGACATAGTTTAAATATGACAAAGAGTTAATATTAAATGTATAAAACAATATGAAATAAAAATGACGCAATTTACATTCCAGTCCCATTCTTATATGCACATTATTCTATTAAAAATTGAGAAAAAATAAATATAAATCATATCTGCTCATCAAAGAAGTATGTCCTATCAATGCAACTCTGTCATGCAATGACAGATCTGTTACGGTCCTGTGATCCCCATAGTAATGTGACTATCCCGTCTTCTAGGTGACATCCTTCTAAATGTGAATGGGGTTGACCTGACGGGTGTGACTCGGAGCGAGGCTGTGGCTAACCTGAAGAACACCTCGTCCCCGGTGGTCCTGCAGAGTGCACTAATGAGACCCCCAAATGAGAGCTCCCTGGACTGCATGCCGCCCCTGCATTCCCCCTGCGCTCTCTCGCCCTCTTCACCCGGAGATATCAAACTACCCCCGCCTAATGATGATTACTCCCCGCTCTGGGTGTCCTGGCTCCAGCTGCCCAGGTACATTGAGCAGAACACACATAAAAAGTAGACATACATCATTTGAATTAATTTTGTCTCTTTTATATATATATTTACATACACACATACGCACACGGACACGCATACATGCATACACACACACACATATACATATACACACACACACACACATACATACATACATATATATATATGCTGCAGTTTTTCTTAAGTCTATTGTGTAGGCTTGATCTTTCCAACTTTCTGCCCGTTTTCTTCCCTTCTCACACCAAATCTGTGGGACTTCGCTGTGATGGAGAGTGAAAGTTCTTAACTTCCCAAATTATTTCATATGCATAATAATTGAGAAAGTTGTGTGTAGGGGAGAAAGAGAGTGCGATGGGAGAACAGAGCAGGGTTGAGGAAAGCCCTTCTCACCCTCTCTGCTGTAACAGGTTTAGACGCCTGAGAGTGTGACGGCTTTAAATAGACCTTTCTCTTCCATTCCCTGAACTTTTCCTGCTTAGTTCTGTTTCTTTCTTTCCTTCACACATTTGTCTGCTCTCCATTTCTACATCATCTCATTTCACAGAAGTCCACTTTAAATCTGAGCTCTAAGCTTTTATGCTGTTAGCTGTCAGACATGGTTGATATCGATATTTGAAATATCTACAGTAGCATTTTTTTCAGAAACTGTAAGTCTTTAAACACAAATCGAGCCTTTCAGTGCTGCTCTTCATTTGAAACTCACTTATTTCTCCATTATATCCGTAAACTCGTGAATTGTGAATTTCTCTCTTGCCTCCAGCTCCTGAAATGCACCCCATGTAACTCCCTTAAATGGATAGTTGATCAAAAAATGATAATTCTGTAAAATAAGGCTCAGTTTGTTAGCATGTTAATCTAGGTAAATGATAATTTACATATCCACCTTTTTCTTCAAAAGCCTATGGGCGAGACTTCCGGTTCATTAGCCGCTGTAGGTAAATAACGAGAAGAATAACAACGTGCAGTAAACAGTAAAACTGTTTGCACTTCAAACCAGTGTGTTCATAATTGTAAGACACACCAATTTTCAATATCAATGTATGTTATGTTATGTTTTGTACAGCTAAAAATAGCTGGACGCGGATGAGACCGGAAGCTAGACCCATAGAATTTACAAATGGCTGTGTCCATTTTTACGGCAAGAAAAAGGTTGATAGCATTGTGGGTAACCCAACTGCGTCTCATTCACCTTTCTTCTCTCCTATTGCTTTCACATTGTTCTTGTTGTTTTTCCCTTTTTTTCAATAATTTATACAATATAATTGATACCAAATGTGTACTCTATATGGAATGCAATAAAATGTATTCATATACTGTATATACAGAAATGAACTAATTAAAATGTCTTTTTAATAATAATAATGATAATAATTACAACAACAGCCCAGTTTAAATCATATTTATACTGTATATCAGAAATTAACTATCACAATCCCTTTTTTATAATAATAATTTAAAAATGTATAATTTAGCTTACTAATTTATACAACTTCAAATGTTTAAAAATATATTAATTCTGTCACACCCATAGCCTTGTGGGCAGCATGCCGACATATCGCGCCATTTTGCTACAGGCGGCCTGAGTTGGAATCCCGGTTCGAGCAACATTCCCGATCACGCCCACGCCCCCCACCACATAATTTGTTGATTTATGTATGTCTCCTGAATGACAATAAAATTAACCTTGAATTTTCTGTCCATTCCAGGCATCTATATTGCTGTAAAGACATTGTCCTCCGTAGGAGCACGTCTGGCAGTCTGGGTTTCAGTATTGTGGGTGGACAAGAAGAACTCAACTGTAACCAGTCCTTCTTTATCCGTTCTATCGTAGAGGGCACACCGGCCTACAACGACGGCAGGATACGGTATGGACACCTGGAATATGTAGAATCTACTATTGTCGGAAACCATGCTTTATGTAGAACACCTATAAATAAACTGCCTAGCAGAGTTTATTAAATACAATTTTTTATTGTCTTTACCCTCATTCTTGTCATTACTCCAACATACTAAAACTTCATCCCTTTTCTTTTTTTCCCATTAGCTGTGGAGACATCCTGCTGGAGGTGAATGGGAAGAGCACTTGGGGAATGACACACACAGCTCTAGTCCGCCTGCTCAAGGAGCTGAGGGGTCGGATCACTCTCACCATCGTTTCTTGGCCCGGAAGCCTGCTATAGGACTGCTCTGCATGTGGGAGGGGCTTATCACATTGACCCTGCACTAGGGGGTGGAGCTTACACTACAGACCTTATAATGACAACTAAAATGGTGGATTTTAGAATCCGAGACTTCCTTGAAAGGCAGGGCTTATGATACGGACTGCCCTCCGGGAGCAGGAAGTGACACATGGACCTTATTCAGGTATTAGGAGCTCAGACTCTAAACTTGAAGGCGGGGCTAATGCCATGACTTCGCCCACCAAGAAGCACGTTTATCACACTCCGAAACCAGGAGGAGCTTTCACAATTGCCCTTTTGTCAAGGCATAAAGATGATATGTGTGCATGAGAGGAACATTGTGTCGTTAGAGATGGAAGGCGGAGCTTTTAATCTGTATTAAAGGACTTGGGAGTGTCTAAAAACACAATTTCAGGATGCAACGAGGAGTCAATGAGTCGGAAATAGATGTATAAACATTATGGGCACTGTGCTATATGTAGTCAGATTGTGTGACTCTAATGTTGTTCGTAGAGGACATTGAGATGCTGCACATAAGAGGGGTTTCCTTCGAAGTGAAAGGGATATTGGGATGTGTAGGGTTTGGGTGGGGGACACACGTTGCCAATTCCATTAGTTTTACATGTTAGAAAATGCATCGAAGTGGACGCACATTCTTTACTATAAACGTCGATGTCTGAAAAAATAACAAAACGGATTCAAGCACTTGTACTATGACTAATATTACTTTTGGTTTATTTCTCTCTGTTCCTATGGCTTTCGGATATCGGCTTCGTTTTGTTCGTTCTGACAGTGGTTCGTTTTCTCCATCCACTGGCGTGGAGACACATTTGCCAAGTAGTTCTAGCTATGTTGGTACGTTTCAGATGCTGTCGCATATGAAAATAAACTATAGTGAGTAATAAAAAAAGAATAGCAACTGAAAAAGAAAAGCACTGTTAATAAATCTATTTTAAAAATGGATGATAACTTATAATGCTTATAATGATAACGTGAGATTTTGGCGGCCTTGCTGATTTTTTTTTTTGTTTACTTTGGAGGTGAAAGAATAGGAGAGAGTGGCATGTGAAAAGCTCACTGTGTGAGTGTGTGTGTGTGTGTGTGTGTGTGTGTGTGTAGGTATCATTGTGGGGTAAGGTGCGTGCTCTGGCATCTCATGCTTTGGCTTGTGCAGTATATTGTATCTGTTGGTACCTTTGGTTCAATGATCAATAAAGTCATTATACAAGGAGACTTGTGTTACTGTCTCATGTTCTTGTGCACTGTGTGAGTATATAAATATATATATTTACACACACACACAAACACACTACCGTTCAGTTTTTGGTCAGTAGGATTTTTTGAAAGAGGTTCACAGAGGCTGTTTGTAAACATATTTATTATTTTTATTGTATTTTTGATTCGTTTAAAGGAACTTTTCTGTTTGAATAGATTTTAAAATGTCATTTATTCTTGCGATCGCAAAGCTGAATTTTCAACATCCAATACTCCAGTATTCAGTGTCACATGATCCTTCAAAAATCATTCTAATGTGCTGATGTGGTGCTCAAGCTTTCTGGTTATTATAATTATATTATATATGTTGAAAACATTAGTGCTGCATAATATTGTTGAGAAATATTGTTTTTTTTTCAGGATACTTTGATGAATAGAACATTCAAAACAACAGCATTTATTTGAAATTATATCTTTTTTAAGATTATAAACGTCTTTACTGTCAGTTTTGATGACTTTAATGCATTTTTGCTGAATAAAATGTATTAATTTCTTTCTTCTTTCTCCACACTAAATCATAGTTCACACACATTTACATTTCTTGATCATGTTTATAATGATTTTGCTTCAACAAAATTAACATTTGGCACAACAAAAATACCATTTTGTATTACCAAAACAATTAAAGTCATTTTAAATAATGAATAAATAAATTTCTAAATTAAAAAGTGTACTCTTTTGACCACCTTTTACTTTTTTAAATCATATTTTCAAAAAATTAAATGTTGAATTGCTAAAACGCTAACATAAATTGGCTTATCAAGTGTTTGGCATACGATTAATCAATCTATTCACAGTTGTTTACTCGTGCTCTGACTGGTGACGAGACTAATGATCTTTCACTAAAGACCTCCTACTGGTCAACAAACGGGCTCACCAGCTGGCCAGGGAGTTATTCTGTGGCCTCTGACTGGTTCTCCTGGTCCACACTGCACTCCTCGCTGGGCTCAAGGCTTCCTCGGTTGTGTCTAGAGCGTTTGTGCCTGTGTCTCCTGTGGCTTTCTGCGTCATCACTATCATGACGCCTCCTACTGCTGCCACTAATGAGAGAGACAGAAAGGTGGTGGTCACATGATCTATATATAATGGTTATACAAGATGGTTTGCCCCCAATGAATCACCTTTGTAGGCCTTTTGTGTGTGTTACTCTGCATGATGTGACTGTTGTGGAACTGTAAAGGCATGTTTTGTATGTGGACATACTCTACATGCATTTGCTGTGGTGTTTTGTGAATGAATTTGTATGTAAGTGTATTGGGTATTATATATGAGAAAATTACTTTTTTCCCCTAATTAAGGGACAATATTTATTAATTACTATTAAATTAATTTTCAGGGGTATTTTTACAGTACCTCTAATACAATACAATACAATACAATATAATACAGTAAAATAAAATAAAATCTTTTTACACTACTTGTTCTATGTAGAGTATAATATAATAAAATATAATTTAAAAATAAATTTATCTGAACCATTATGGATGCTATTTATATAATCAAAATCAACATCAAATTTAGAAAAGCTCTAAATAATGTCAGTAAACAGAAATGATCTGTTAGAATAAATTTTGAATGTGAGATTCAGCGATATTTGACTCTGAAACAGTGAATACAGATGACAGCTACAGGTCACTATGGTGTCAGTAGAGGAATTAAACCCATAACTAGATAGGATTAGAATAGAATATTATGAAATATATATCAAATGTTAGATAACAGATAAAAAAACAGAGGCGTTCACTTCAAGGACTTTTTCTGCCTAACATCTAGGGCATTTTAGTCACCTTTGTTATTTTTCATTTACTGTCTGGCACCCTGGTGAATTTTCCTGGCATTACCTGTGTGAGGATCTGTGTTGCTCATTCCTGTCTCTGTGTCGTCTTTCTCGATGTCTGTCTCTCATTCCTTCTCTTCCCGAGCTTTCCCGGTACCTCTCGCTTCCATAATGACTGTGATCCCTGTGTCGAGACACACGCTCCTCCTCACTGCACACACATGTACAAGCACACTTATTAATAATGAGGGAATAATAAGCGCTTCAGTCTATTCTAAAACAGAGTGAGATGACTCATTAGCTACATAGGTAGCTGCCTTTTAAGGCAGCATCCTAACTGTCAAAGAACCTCACAAGTGATAATTTGAAATGCTCAACATAGGCTGAAACACTGTATGTCACACACACAAAAAAAACACTCTTCATGGCAACTGTTTTCAACAGAGTTTGACTTTAGCATGTTGCTAAGCTAATGTCATTGTGATGGTACACTGGCTTCTAATAAGGCTTCCCACACTCCAAATGGGACAAACAACCATGAAACAAAGTTGTGAAACTGTAAGACTAAAGGTTTGGTCACACCTAAAAAGATAACTGTAACAATAGCTATATTAGCATGCCAAGCGCTCAAATGTTGAGTGGATTCCGATTGTTAAAATGTTACACTTGTCAGGAATCATCATTTTATCATTAAGTACTTTACATCCCAATCTAAATAGTTACAGTTTAAATGTAGCTTCCCCAACACTGTTAACATACACAAATTATATAAGAATATATATCCTTGTGCATGTTAACAGGGTCACTGTCAGACAAACGCACTGCATCTCTCCGAAATGGCTCAATGTACAGCCGTTATGATGTACAGTACACTAATGAATGCCTCCAAGTACACATTTGCCACATTCTCTCTCTTTTTCTGTGCACACTCACACAGAAAAAGAAAGACAGACAAAAGAGACAAACTCAATAACCTGATCTATCTGTCTGTAATTAGCAGTCACTTGAAACTTCCGGGCCTCAGGTGCTGGGCTATAGATTAGTCTTGGAAACACTAATTAGATGACAGGGGACAAAAGAGTTTGTGGTGGCAGTGGTCGCTTGTGGAGTGTGCGTGATCGCTCCACTAAGCCAAATATTTTTGTTTCACTTAAAGGCACCATTCACCCAAAAATGAACATCCTGCTACAGCTTTTGGGTGAACTATCCCTTCAAGTAACCTCTTTGTGCATTTCTCATAGTTAGTCAACTGATATCTATGTTATTGTTAGCAGCCACTGCTGCAAGCCCAACATGAATCTGTGTTTATAAGTCACATGCCGTTACAAATTTTTCATGCTATTTAATAATTATTAGAACCATATACATGCTCCTCTGGGACTTATACATGTATTAAGGCACAATGAGTAAGACATGTTGTGAGTATCTCTGTCTGTCTCTCTCTGTGTCTGTATCTGTGTGTGTGTGTGTGTGTGTGTGTGTGCGTGCGAAAGAGAGAGAGAGAGAGAGAGAGAGAGAGAGAGAGAGAGAGAGAGAGAGAGAGAGAGAGAGTGTATGTGTAGGTGTCGTGCCAGCTGGACTGAAGAAAGGCCAGTCCTCTCTCTAAGCCACAGGAATGAGATCATATCTAGGGGACAAGTGTTCACCAAATGTCCAACCAGTTGCTAAGAGCATTACCAATCAGATTAAAAGAGAGAGAGATTGAGCGAGGGAAAGGGCTAAGTGAGAAAAGAAGGAAAAAGTTAGCGTGGCAGATTGTCAGTGCAGGTGTTGTTGATTTCTCTGTGTTTATCTTGCTCTTGAGTTCAGCCCTGTTTACACCTGGAATTAACATTCACCTTTGTTGATCCTATCATGAGTGATCAGGCAAACTATTTAATTATGACAAAGGTACCAGTTTAATATTATAAGTATTAAAAAAAAAAAAATCAATCAATCAATCAATCAAAAATATTTAAAAAATTCATTTTAATTTGCCACAAATGTGATGTTTTGAGCTTAATTAAAGTACTTTTGTCAAATATATGTATTCCACTTAAAAATGAACTCTACACTGTATCACCTATATTCATTCATTTACTTTATCACACAAGATATCCTGTGAAGTCTGCATATAAAAATGTTTACAAGTAGCATTTTTCTTTTAAACTGGCTAAAGTTCAAAATCAATGCAATGTGGTGTTTTGGAGTATTTCTAAACATAACTTAAACATCACTTGTTGGGAGTATATAGTAAATATAAATGGTCCTTATACAAAGCCCTGAGAGACACCCCTGAAAGAATGATTGGACCACAAAACATTTTAGACCCACTGACACTCATATTTATAGCTCATGATCAAATCACTTGAAATGGAACTTACCAGCCATAAACAGGATCTTAGTGTGTGTGATGGATGTAAAGTTCTCTCAGCATGTGCTAAAGTGAGAGAGGTTGTGTATGGTGAACAGAGTTATTGTCATTCACTCAGCATGTGGCAGACAGTGATGGATTGTGCAGTTTTTATGTGGATATTACATAAAACAGTGATAGAGAAGACAGAGATTTGTCAGTGTATATCAGACAGAGGATCTGAGAGCTGAACGAATATGTTGGTCAGTAGGATCTCTGCTCTCTCTGAGCAAAGGCACAGGCGCAAAGCCACTAACATACCCTCAAAGCCTTGGCATGTGTGTGGCAACGTCAGTCCTAGTTTATGTGGTACCATGCCAAAAGAATGTGTGTGTCTTCACACAGGCCCAGCAGTCAGTCAGAGGACCCATGTTGAGATTTGGCAGTCATTTTATTTAGCACGTTGTCACAATTTTTGATTAAAATGCAACCCTTAAGGCACAAGAGAGGATATACCCATTCAGACATTGAGCTATGGCAGTGGTTTTCAAACCTGTCCTGCAAGCACCACTGCCCTGCACATTTTGTATGTCTCCCTTATCAGACATACCCAATTCAGGTCTTGCAGTATCTACTAACGAGCTGATGAGTTGAATCAGGTGTGTCTGATAAGGGATACATACAAAATGTGCAGGGCAGGGGTGCTTGCAGGACAGGTTTGAAAACCACTGAGCTATGGTAACACATGTTCATGTGAAGTGAGAGTAAGAGAGAGATGATCTAAAAGAGTGAGAGCATGTTGACTTCATAAGTCTGACAGACCGGTGTGCTTCCCAGCTGTTCTACTGCCTTGTTTTAATCTCAGCTTGCTCCTCATGTGACCTCATACTGCCACCACAGCAACGAATAATGTTTGTGAGGTCAATGAGAATGAAATATGAATCATCCAAAAGTGAAAATTCTTTCCAAACTGTATGACTTTCTTGCTTCTGTAGCACACTAAAGCAGTAATTCTGAGGAATGTGTTGGTTACTTTGCTGCATTAAGTTACAATGAAAAGGAACTGAAGTTGCCAAGCTTTGAAAAGGATGCAATGCACCATAAAATAAACCATAAAAATGGTCCATATGTCTCTATTTTAGGGATGTCACGAGAACTGATACTACGGTACCAAGTCGGTATAAACGTTTCAAAATCCTGCCAGTACTTGTTTTTCTTCAGTAGTGTGAGTACCGATGTTACTGAAGGTAGAAACTAGCGAGGCTGCAATTCTTCTGGAACTGACAGGGACAGGCAGAGCATATGCCTGGAAGTGTTTCAGTTGGTCCTCAAAGGGTAAAGAAGAAAAAGCGCCTACAAGCACAAAGAAGAACTACACGTGGAAGATGGTGACAATATATTATGAATAAGATTGTGTGAGATTTAAATGAGAGCACGCAGCTCTGAAAGCACAAGCACTGCGCATGATCACGTACATACATAACTGTCTGACAGCTTACAGCTTGTTCATTCGTTGTGTATCCGTCCGTGGAATATCCTTATTAACATTATTGGCTAATATTACTGGTTTAAATAATTGTTGTTTATGTAAACGGTTTTAAAAAATATTTTCGCCCTGCCAGTATGTCAGTGAATTTAAACTAATGCTTGCTTTCAGAGTATAGGTGTGTGTGTGTGTGTGTGTGTGTGTGCGAGTTCGTGCGTGTGTTATTTGAAGGCCAAGTGCCACTAATGTTGTGTTTTTGTAATGTTAAATAAAGGAGTAAATGTTTAAGTATTTTTTTCCCATGGTATCGAGTATCGTCTACTTTTAGTGGTATCGTACCGACTACTAGAATTTTGGTATCGTGACATCCCTACTCTATTTCACTTCTTCTGGTGCAACATGATAGCTTTGTATGAGTTAATTTTGTTAAGTTTGGTCTTTTAAATGAATATAGTATGTTGATTCAGTTCACAAAAAAAAATATTAATCACTCAATGATCTGATCATAAATATCAGTGAGTAATTTCTGTCTGTTGCTCATACAAAGCTGTCATATGGCTTCAGAAGACTTGTAATTTTGTCCTTTTATAATTCTTTTGCTTCGTTTTTCAAGCTTAAAAAGCTCTACACCCGCTGTGGACTAATTGCATGGAAAAAGAAAAACCAGTAGGCTACAAATTTCTAGTTTGTGTTTCACAGAGGAATGGAAGTAATGCTGGTTTAGAATGACACAAAGACAAATACTTGCACAAATCTTAAAAACAGCTCCAATTAAAGGTCCATTTAACCTTGCTATATTGAGACTATTGGCTGTCTTGACTGATTGGCTGATCGGCTGTCTTACCTTCTGTGATCTTGTGAGGACGGACTGTGTTCTCGATCTGTTTCTCTACACCGCTCTCTCTCCCGCTCTTTTTTGTGTCCTCTATCTCTGGTTTTCTCTCTCACCCTTTCTTTGTTATGGCGGGTGTAGTTTTCCCATGCTTTGCCACTGTCTATCACACCTGACCATGAAGCCATGCCCACTGCAGGTGAATACACACCTGGAAAAAAGAGACAAGATTATTTAAGAAATACATATGTATTGAAATCTATTGTCAGAACAAATAAACAAAAAAATTTAATGATAATATATAACTGATAATGTATTGCATTTAATTATATTATATTAATATACATAATAATTCATTATTACACACACACACACACACACACAATAATGAATTACAATAGTGACATTAAATATCAAAGCTATCACAAAAAAAACTGAAATCAATCTGGCCAGCCCCTAACCTAAGATCTGACATTTTACAATAACACAACAACTATAATAAAAACCTAGTTCAAGTCTGTCCTAAAGGCATACCAGTTTTATGCAGCACATTTTTGCTGCATATTTAAACTGCACATTTGTGACAGATGGCAGGATAACAGCTTGCTATTACTATAACAGCTATTGCTTGCTTTCTGCCTCTCTTTTACACACAAACATGCATACAACAATCACTGAAAGCTCACAGTGACAATAACTGATTTAGCCACTTAAGTACGCCCAAATCATTACAACATGTAGAGGTTAACAAGGCCACAGCAGATTTTCTGACATGCTCATTTTTCTGTGTGTGTGTGTGTGTGTGTATGTCCTTGTTAACCTCTGCCTGCAATAATGATGTGTGCTGGACTGCAGTAGAAATGCTTGCAGTGCATTTCTATGCTCAGTGGCTGGAAATGTATCCCTCTACAGTTCAACAGGACGTGTGTGTTTGTGTATGTGTAGTGATGATGAGAGAGTGTTGAGTATGCTAACACTTTGTATGCAGTTCAACTTTCTGTAGTCGCCACCAACCGCATGCCTCCCCATGCATCCTCACATGTACAGAGCTCTGTGATGTGTGTGGCAGTCTGGCTATGTTTGTGTGAACAGAAACTTTTCTTTTCACTCTTTTGACTGGCGACCCAGGGTGTTTGATGCTCCAATCAAGACGCTCCAAATGTGGGTTCCAAACGAAATATTTTCTCACTATTCGCTACAAGATGTTAGGAAAATCCACAAGGAAATGTTCCTCAAACACAGACTTAAAACACATACACAAAACATTTTGAGGTTTCCTTTCCCACACACACATAATTCAGGAGCCAATGAAAACTCAAAATGTTCCATTAGCAAGTATATTTAATTTCCCTTAAGTCGAAAATTTATTCCTTAACCTTTGAACTGCTAAAAATTATGATTATTAAGTTATAACTGGCAAAGAACCAAAGGCTTTTTAGAGCAATCATTCAACAAAATATATTCATTATTAACTTTTAATAAAGATTGCTGGTGAAGTGCATATCTTTTATAAACTTTCAATATTCATACCTGCAGGGAAGGGGTAAGATGTAGCTGAGCGTCGATCATAGCCTCCCGCCAGACGTCCACTGTTGTGATTAGAAAGACAACGTTAGTGTCAATAGTGTGGTTCAATCATCCACTATTTTAAATGGTTCTATTTTAAATATTTAAAATAGCTTGATTTGTTTTTCTTAAAATCATATGGATTCACATACACAGTCTATCAAATTTTTCTCTTTCACGAAAAAGTGGAAAGATGTAACATATGCAATATGATTTACTTAGCCCAAATTGACCTTATGAACAAAACAGAAAGAGTGTTAAAAATATATATTACATTAAAATGGTAGAGTAATTTGCTCTTACAGCACACAGAGCAGCAACACTCCGTTATTTTTAACTAACAAAGAGAGAGGAATAAATAGAGCATACCAACAAAATAGGCAAAAAGTAAGAGAAAAAAGGGGCAGACAGAACTTTTCACAATGATCAAAAGACTTTCCTCTGTTTCTGAGCTCAATTTCCTCATTGTTTGATGTTACTGGCATTAACTCAAAGTGCAGCATGCGCCCAGTAATGTGCCAGCAGTGTGTGATTATGTGTGTGAGTATGTGAGCAGATACAGCTCAGGCAAACACGCAATTGGTGATCCATAAACCCTGGCTGCCCGCCCCGCTTCCGGGGCGTTCTGCAGGAGTAGAAGTTAAGTGTGTGTGTAAGAGAAATCGCATCCAACAGGACTCCTTGTGGTCAGGTGTTGGTTAAAAGTGCACAGTTTCTAATAATATCTCTGGAAAAGATGCTGCTGTTCTGGTTTCTCTTTGTCTTTCTTCCTTCCTCTATCCCACTTCCTCTCTTCTCTTTCTTATGAACCCTTTTAAATTCAGCCAGCTACAATACATGTTCAGTATGTCTTTTTCTGATTCTTGTTCTATGTCTATACACAGCAGAACAGACAAAAGAAGATGAGAGGAGGAATTTATGATAATCGATGTTAGATGAACTGGCAGTTACAGTCTCATCTCACCCCTGAGGTAAGCCTTAATTAGCGCCTGGATCATTAAGACAGCTAATAACTGCAGAATTTGACCCTAATGGGCTCACACTAATGGCTGTGCAAAGATGCAGCCCAACCAGTAGGCTGCTCTGCATTGCTCTGGTAAGTAAACGTAACAATAAAACAATTATTATTGATATTCCACAACATGTGATGAGGGATTGCTGATGTGGATGACAAGTCTCAAGACATCTATTCAAACCCAGCGTTGAAAGCAATTTGCCTTTAATATAAAATGATTGTCTTTTCCCTAAAAAGTTGTGGAAAATGGGCTTCCTAAACATGGACTGTGAATTCTTTATGTTGACTGGAGAGCCAAAGCATGGTACATTTAAAGCAGAAGGAAAGGTGTTGTGCTTTTGAAATGATGCCCTAGAGAGCCTTGTGGGCTATTTCAGGGGTGTCCCTCAGGGATTTGTATAAGGACCCTTTATATGTACTATATACTCCCAGCACATGATGTTTATGTGTGAAAAATGAGCATGCATGTGACAGAGAGGACAGAAAAAGAAGAAAAGTGAGTTTTTTGGTGTGATGGTATGAGAGGAAGTGATTCATGAATTATACAGTTCTTGGTTGGCAGGGTTTGGATGAACGGAAACTCCTTCAAGGATGTTTTGACTTGGCAGAGAGACTGAGACGTGAGAAGAACCATTCTTTAAACAACAGAAAAAAGAAGGAAAAAAGCAAACTTAAGGACCAAGAAATGGGAAAAAAAAGAGCTGGGTCAGAAGATGGTGAAAAAAAATATAAAAATATAACAAAATAATGCCAACAGAGACAGAGATAGGACTTTAAATGCTTAGCTTAATATCATGTTCAACATAATATATAATGCAATATATTATTCCAAAAATGTGTATTTAAATATAAATACATATAAAATTAGGAATATATCTATAGCCTATGCCTGTGTGCATTTATACATTTAAAATAAATAATTAAATAAATATTTATTTCTAAAACAAAATAAATATTATTTATTTTAAATAAATAATAAATATATAAAATTAATAATAATTTTGAAATGATCTCCCGGAGCGCATTTCAGGGGTGTCCCTCATGGCTTTGTATAAGGACCCTTTTTATTTACTATATATTATTTACTATATACTGCACACACACACACAATAAAACAATTGGCACTGCACCACACAAATGTTCTGCAGATGATGATGCCTGTCAAACTGTGAGGGGGAGTGAATCTAGAAATAAAGTAAGGGGGAGATAGACAGGCCAAGACTTGGCTGTTTGTCTTGGGGAGAAAGGGAGGAAGAGTATGAGGCATAGATGGATGGGGAGTTCTGGATGCCTGTAAACAGGAGGCCGGAGGCACAAACATGGCCACCCTGTCTGTGTCTCTCTCTGCCTTATTTGGCATTTGACTGGGTCAGGGATGGCTTTTTAACTGTATTTTAGTCCTAAGAAGATAAGTTATAGCATCAGAGAGCTGAGAAGCAAATAAGGACATGTACAAAGACACACACACACTTAACCACCTTAAACACACGTTTGATAGCTTCCAAGCAAAGGGATGAGCTGAAAGAGCTGGATCAAACTGAATAAGTAATTCTGTGTGTACAGAAGAAAGACAGTCACAGTGGATTAACTGAAGCAGATGGGAGTTTAGTGCTTTTGTCTTGATTTCTCTTCTTCTAAGTCTGGGGTGAAACTTTGATGAGCTGCCCTACATACTGCAGGCAGGAATAGAGACAGAAGTAACGACTCTGACAGAGCGATACAGCTTTTGTAGCTGCAGCCTAGTTTTACTGTCCCATAAACTCCATGAAGGCTGCCAATCACAGAGAGTCAATCATCTCTGTCATGAGGGACACTGAATGTTTGAGTCCCATCCATAACTTTTAAACTTATATAACTTTCTTGCTTCAATCTCATGGGCATCTTTTTTTTTTCTTCAGATTTATGTGATGTTTCCTTTTGGTAGTGACAATTTATTTTTCGGTTCTGTAGTGTAGACGGAGATCATTTCTGAAACGCAACGGAAACGCCAGTGTAGACGAGGATCGTTTTCATTCTAAAATGCCGTTTTAAAACGAAAATGCACTAGTGTAAACGGGGCCTAAGTTTCTTTCACAAGCTCTACCTCTTTCTCTCTCCCTTTCTTTCTCTGTCTTTCTTTTTCTCCTTCTTTTGCCTGCATAGTGACTTGCTATGTTCTTGCTTTCTCTGTCTGCTACCTCTCCTCTGCCTTTCTCTCCAGTTTCTATATGACACCAACCTGGACACATATACACACATGATCCATATATCATACACAAACCCTGCTATAATTCTTAATCAATCAGTCAGAAAAAAAAAAAAAACACATGAACATAAACACTTACCTATCTAACGGTGGTATCATATGAGGAGGGGTACCAGGGGGTAATGGGAAACCTGAAACGGCAGCATAAACAGATTTCATGTGAATAATGCTATGGTGAAATCAAAACTGTAAGCATGAAAAAGGAGAAATATTAAAATCATAAGAGTAAATGTTTTCAACTGTCTTCATATGATTTCATTTATTATAGAAAATGCATGTTTGTGTCTGTGTGCGTATGTCCAGATGTCGTGACTTCAAATGACTCAACACTGTTTATGACACATCCAGACAGAATTCAACAAACGCAGTGGCCTGCAACTTTTACTGCCCCGCTAACCGTAATGCCCTCCCTTAAACGCGTGCTTGAAACAAATGGGCCTTCGCAGCATCCCAAAAAACACATTCTCCATCACATGGCTGAGGCACACTTATCTGCTTTGATCACACTCAGCCACAGACTCACAAACATTCATGCACATCTGGGCACCATCCCCTTTTGTTTTTCCATGGACCCCTGATGGGAGCCAGCTCCAAAAGACGGTTTTCAACAAGAACAAAAATGACTAAAAAAAAAAAAGCTAAAGAAAAACAGTAATTTGAGGAACACAGAAGTCACGCAGCTACGGCTAACACAGAACGAGGCAGAAATGCAGCGTCCCCTCCAACGCATGCATCCACTCACACAGAGCCTCGCAAATCATCTGTGTTGTCCTTGAAACTTCAGAGTCCTCTAAGAAAGTACGTTCTTTGTGAACTATGCCCTAAACTACTATTTTTTCAGTCTGCCTGGATGCTATGCTAATTTATGTCAGAGATCTGTTGCAAGTTCTAAAATAGTTTAGTAAGATCACAGATCTGCTTCTAGTGCATATTAACAGATGCTCCAAACAGTTTCTATGCCATATAAATTTGCCAATGTGTATTTTGAGCAAAAAGTTTGGTTCAAATATGTTTTTGAAATGCTTCTATACATCAAAGAATTGATCATTCTGATCATTCTTAATCAGAAAATCAGCATACTAGAATTTCTAAAGGATCATGTGACACTGAAAACTGGAGTAATGACTGCTGAAAATTCAGTTTTGCCATCACAGAAATAAACTACATTTTATATATTAATATTACATTTTATATATTAAAATGGAAAAGTTAAAAAAGTTTTAATTTGCAAAAATATTTCACAATATTAGTGTTTTGGTCAAATAAATGCATCCTTGGTGAGCATAAAAGACTTCTTTCCAAAACACATGAAAGAAAAAATCTTAAATATTAGGTTATTCATGTTCATTCAAAATGCAGACAACGTAGAATCTGAAGTGTATAAATCTAGATTAAGAAATGCTGTAAAAGTATTGTGCATTCTTGGTTCATATTATGCTATTGAATTACCAATAGTGTTAGGAAATAGAACATTACTAGTGTTTCAATATTAATTCACAATGAATGAATGAATGAATGAAACAAATTTCTTTACATTTTAGTGTGACAGTTAACATACAGTATCATGAAGTACTTCACAAGTCAGCATTTGTGTCTCTTTTTTCTAAGTTTTTCATATTTCTTGATTTCCTTTTCCTTTTTCTTTTAGGTTATAAGTTTTTATATTTTGGGTAGCTGGACCTTTTATTGAAAAGATATATTGGGTAAAGGTACTTTATGAATGTTTACAACCATTAATGTCCTCTAAAGGAATCAAAGTGGATCACTGGACTCTTTTTGTACAAAAATATTTACACTATTAGTACAAAAATGTAAAATACAAATCCTCTCCTAACAAATCTGTCATTAAAATTATGATTTGAATGAAAAAGCTCTCACTCCTCCACAACCCCATTTAATCAAAACATTCCTCTCCTAACAACTGGCTCTCTCCATCTCCCCCCCCCCCCCTCTTTTAGCACAGCTGGGTCATTCAGCACATTTCTAGTGCCACGATTCTGCTGGCATGGCACTTTTTCTTTCTTCCCGCCCTGAGCTATTTTTAGCCACACGCAGCACATTAACAACACAAAAGGAACAGCGTGGCCGTAACGGGACAGCGATATCCGCAGGGGGAGCGAGTCAAAAAGAGAGGCCTATAACTTAAAAATAGGGAGGTGGGCTTCTACGATAAAACAAAAATAGCTAGTTTTGGATTAACATCTGAACTTCAAAGGCTGGGCCTGACCAGGAAGTTTGATATTTTGACTGTATTAAAAAGGATGAGTGGGTCCTGAAAAACGGGATGATGGGTGAATCTGTCAGTGAGAGGTCTGAGAGGGCCGGAGGAGGGGTGGCAGGATTTGGTAAAAAGCGATTTCTGATGAGGCTTTGAAGCAGAAGAGGAGTAGAGTTAAGAGAGCTCAACTATAGACTTCCTGTCGAAAGTGTGGAGGAGCAACATCTGAGCAGGAAGTTAGGCGAACTGACAGCCAGCAGGCCTGCGCTGCAGAGGAAAACCTGGAGAAAATTACACACACCTGGATACAGACGCACCAGCTCAAGCGCATATGTTGTCAAACTCCTACAGAGACACATGCACGCTCAATATTTAGTTACTGTCAAATGAAACACGCACAGCTGCTGCAGCTCATCTGGTTTAGCACCTGAAATCTAACCTTGAACCTTAAGCACACAAAGCATTTTGGGGCACTTCACAGAGTTCTGAATCACAGCAGTGTGCAATATTTTAACACAGAAAACACATTAACAAACTACTTCATGGGGCAATAGAGGCAGATTCAGTTCTGTTTGCTATACCATACCATATAAAAAATAATGTTTACGTTTTAAGTAGACCAATAAGACTTGTGTTTAGGATATTTAGGATCTCAGAAGACAGCAGGTTGCTCAACATGGGTGTGAATCAATCACATCCTGGATAAATGTTGTCATGGCAACCACAAATTCCCTACGGATGACCATATGTACAATGCAGTGCAATGAAAACATATCAACATGACCTTTGACCTCCCCTGTGCTGGTCTGGTCAAAAAAGGTCCAGCCACATGGATCAAAATAAGTATCTTATGCTCATCAAGGCTGCATTTATTTGATTAAAACACAGTAATATTTCATTATATATTATTACAAATTAAAGAGTGCTGTCAAACGATTAATCGTGATTAATCACATCCAAAACAAAAGTTTTTGTTTACAGAATATATGTGTGTGTACTCTGTATATTTATTATGTATATATAAATACACACACACACACACACGTGTATATATGTGACCCTGGATCACAAAACCAGTTATAAGGGTCAATTTTTTTGAAACTGAGATTTATACATCATCTGAAAGCTGAATAAATAAGCTTTCCATTGATGTACGGTTTGTTAGGATATGATGGCTGAGATACAACTATTTGAAAATCTGGAGTCTGAGGGTGCAAACAAATCTAAATATTGAGAAAATCGCCTTTAAAGCGGTCCAAATAAAGTTCTTAGCAATGCATATTACCAATCAAAAATTAAGTTTTGATATATTTACCATAGGAAATTTACAAAATATCCTCATGGAACATGATCTTTACTTAATATCCTAATGATTTTTGGCATAGAAAAATCGATAATTTTGACCAATATAATGTATTGTTGGCTATTGCTACAAATATCCCCATGCTACTTATGACAGGTTTTGTGCTCCAGGGTCACATATTTAAGAAAAATGTGTTATGTTTATATGTTAAATATATTTATATAAAATATAAATTATATTAATATAAATATATACATGTAAATATTTTCAAAATATATACTCTGTGTGTGTGTCTTTATATATACATAATACATATACACAGTACACACACATATATTCTGTAAACAAAAACGTTTATTTCGGATGCGATTAATCGCGATTAATCGTTTGACAACACTAAAATTAAAATAACTGTTTTCTATTTTAATATATTTTAAAATGCAATTTATTCCTGTGATAACAAAGCTGAATTTTCAGCAGCCATTATCCCAGTCTTCAGTGTCACATGATCCTTCAGATCATGCTGATTTGATGCATAAAAAATGTTTCTTATCAAAGTTAAAAAAAACAGTTAACAATTTTAAAAGAACAACATTTTTTAAAATATAAATATTTTGTAGCATTATAAATGTCTTTACTGTCACTTTTGATCAATTTAATGCACACTTGATGAACAAAAGTATTAATTTTCTATTGTTTTTTTGTTTTTTTATTGACGCCAAACTTTTGAACAGAAATGTATTATATTATCATTTAGTAAGTTTTCATTCAGAAACATAAAAATCTTTAATTTAATCTTATTAATAGTATTATGAGGATTGACCCGCTGGTTATGAGAATAATCTGATTTACATTTAATAAGCTGGTTAATATGCTGCACTGTGTCACTGTCTGATGTGTTCTGCTTGATTTTGGAACTATTAGAAGTGAAAATTTTGCTCAAGGACAAGCTGAAGAAAAACCTGCAATGTCGTAACATTCACATGCGACTACATCACTACACACACAGCACAGACCTGTCCCTTTTCTGCAGACACAAGTGAGTGTGCATGAGTGTACAGCACAAACCGGGTGGTGGTGGTATGAGGGGTGGTGTGGTGCCGATGGAGGGAGGAGGGAAAGGTGGAGGTGGGATATTGGGAGGAAAGAAGGGCAACAGCTTTGGAGAAGATAGCTCTGTGTCTGAGGACTGCTCTGACACGACCTGAAATCACACAGATATATGAGATCAGTACTCTATTTATAGTGATTCACTCTTTGTGTCCATCAAGCACGCAAAAACACACCTGGATGTTATTTTCATCAGCGCTGTGACGTCTTCTGCCTTCCACTCGACTGATGGTCCCTGCTTGTCCTCCGATAACATTGATCGAACCACTCGACTTCCTGCATTCACACCCACACGCATAAATCAAAGTCAGATCATTATGTTGAGTCCATATGTGTGAGTGAGGAGGATGAAATGTGCGCTGCACACTGCAAGCTGAACACAAAAGATCCTGGTTCTTTTTTTGCGCTATAGGACACTTGGCACACACACAATCGCACGCAATCTCAGTCAATGCTATTTTCCTGCTGATCTGGGAAATCTCCTCTGATGTGCTCGACAATATTTTTAGCTCATGTACACACAGCAGTTACACACTAGTGTGAATGTGTAGTAGTCGTCACCATTCATAAATCTTCAAGTCCCCTGAAACAAGGCTACAAATACTCTCAGTAATGCACAAATGAACTAGGCAATAACCTATTTCAGTCACTAAAAATTAATCAGATAGAACAGAGCACATTAATACTGCATTAAACACTATGCATGCTGCAAGAAAAGTAAGCATTCAAGAGTCTAAGTGACACGGCCAGCTTGTCTGCAGAAGTCTCTCTTATCATTTCTGTCTTGCTGGGGAAGTTTGGGACAGTTTCAACTATGGGGGAAATAACACACATTCAAATGTAAAAGCCTGAAATTGGCACACTTCTGGTGTTTCACCTACTTTCACGACAGTGGATTTAAGTGCCACCCTCTCAATTAAAAAAAAAAAAAAAAAAAAAAAGGACACATAAAAAATTCACACCCTAGCCCTTTCTCTGCAGTCTGCTCTCATCGCATATTCTCTGTATTTTTAATCTTAGCAATGTACGTCATGCAGTAAACATTTTAGACACATTTCTTCATTTAAAAGGATAGTTCACCTAAAAATAAAAATTCTGTCATCATTTCCACACAAAAAAGAAGATATTTTCAGAATGCTGGTAACCAAACAGTTTTGCGTACCATTGCCTGCAATTGCATGGACGGAAAAAAACACTAAACTGTTTTAAAGAATAAAACATAAACATAGATTGTTGTTTCGTTCATAATAAGATGAATGATAAGCATTCAGTCATTCTGACTTTAACTCCTATTCATGGAGCATGCAGTCAAGCTGTACCTGAATATGAACATGAACTCATGTGAACTCTGTGGGGGTTTTTTTTGTGTGTGCAAAAACATTGCATTTTAATGGGGCTGAACAAGATCGAATGACAATCTCTGTTAAGGCCCGTTTGATTCTGAAAATGCCACATCACGCTCTGTGTTTAAACGGGTGTACTGTGACTGACTCCTGCATCCTGTCTGTGCGTGTATGTGTAATAATGAAAGCCGGACTGTTGCTTTACCCTTGAATGCTCCGGTTCATACACGTCACCCTGAGCGAGGCATAACCTTCAACTGATCGAGAAGAAGTTCAAGGAACGGCTGATTAAAAATCACCCCTGCTAACTCCTACCCAAGACCAAAGGCAGTCTGGACCACCAGGACTGAACCATGGTGTGTGCGTATTTGTGTTGTGTCTCATAGAAAAGTAATAGTGAAATGTTAGGAGGTTTCAACAGTCAGGATGTTTTCTTCATGGGAGAACAAAAAACAAGAGCTGATAGATATCAAGTGGAAAAAATGAAAAAATTAAAACCGGCGTAAATAGGGATGATAATATGAGTACGGAGCATTTGGGACAACAGCAGAAAGCCATTATCACATAATGATGCTGTTACTGGGAACATGGCTGGCACGCACAGTAAATAAGCGGCCATTAAGAGTGCCCTTACGCCAAACAATTCAACTGCACAAGATGATTTAAGAACAAAAATACAGAAAACAGCAACAGAAATGACAAAGTATAGTCATTCTACTGACTCTTGATTAAAAATTCTTGATACAGTTTTTTTTTAACTTGCTGCACATTGTACGCAAAGGCTGACTGGCCTTCTCTGACCACACATAAGATGCTTCATTGGTACACCTTTAAGATCAATTTAATCAATTTAAATGACTGCTTACAGTCGGCTGATTATAGCCTATAATTTGCATCAGTGCATGGAATGAGTTTGGAAGAAATACGGTCACATTCACTCTACTAGGAAAACACTTTAAAAGACTCTGAAATTGCTTTTAAATGGTTTTAGTACTCAAGCCAAAGACTCTTTAAATTAAAATGTTGGCTAACTAAAGTGTTTTAAAGGGATAGTTTACCAAAAAAATGAAAATTGTGTTACCATATATTCTCCCTTATGTTGTTCCAAGAAGTAAAATGTGTGTGAATGGGTTGGTCAGTTTCATTGGTTCATACTGATGTGTATGATAAAGGGTTGATGTACCTGGATGAGTGTTCTGACAGATCACTACTAGAATTCTGATGAACCTGGAGAGAGAGAGAGAGAGAGAGAGAGAGAGAGAAAGAACACATTTATATATATATATACACACACTCATTCTACATACACAGGTGTTCCAAAACCTCATGAGCTGCCTACAGACGCAGCATTTTAAGTCGCCATAGGCACTTCCAATGTAAAAGTTGTTCCAAAAGGTAGGAATCCAGTAAGCTGTTTCCTCCTAGGATATATTGTTTTAGCCAAATTCTAAGGCACAGTTTCACATGTGGCGAAGGCAGTTCCAGAATGCCTTGCACTGAGCTCAGTGGCAAAAATCTGACAGACGAGGCAAAAGAAATGTTAATAAAATAACATAAAATTATAATAAAAGAAAATATAAAATAAATAAAATTTCATTTTTCCCAATATTTGTGTCTGCTATATATTTTTATGTTTGTAATTGATTATTGTTTATAATAAATTGATTGTAAATGATTATTGTGCCATTAGCTTAGCAACACGCTAATGTCAAACTACCTGAAACAATTGCAAATTGTTCATGATGCATTCAAGTAATGTCGAAAACATTATATTTACGAGTTGACTGCAAATGAACACCACTACAAAGTTGTAATTATGAGTGGTAAACTCATATTCTTTGAGCCCTAAGTTTCTGGGTTGAGGACGTCACTAAGAAAACATGGCGGAAACATTGGATGCAGTGTCTGTGTTGATAATAAACTTGTTGAAATGAAGTGCTTTTTTAATAATAAAACTAGCTAAGTTCCATGATCAAATATAATAATACTGTACAATTACAATAGAATATGTAATGAGAGTTCCAAATCAGTTACTTCCCTTACAAAAATTAAGCATGGTTTTACTACGGTTTACTATGGTTATACAAATGGTACTTAAAACACTGAAAACCCATAGTTACTACACTTTTACTATAATAAAACTATGGTTAATTTTTGCAATGGTTATGAGGTTTCATGAAAGTTAGGAAGCTCCCTTAGAAGCCAGCTGTCTATGTAGGAAGCTAAGTAATTCACTGGGCTTTGGAATAGAGCTAGCAAGTCTGCAACCACATTAAATGCCCTGTCACAGCTATTATCAACATCTTAGTATGAACCATCATGATAGAGTAAGGGCATATTTTAGTTATGCTAAATGTACCATTATTTTGCTTGATGACCCCAGGCTCAGGATCTCTAGGCTCATGCGTAGTCGTCTCTGTTTGTCACAGTATGCCTTCCAGGTGTCCTCATTAAAACCATAGTTAAAGTAGTCAGACAGATCCGCACCTGCGTTTATACACAACACATGCTGTTAGAGAGTGTACTAGAGAAAATGGTACATTTGAATCTGAGGTAGACTAACACACACACACACACTTCACATATCTTAATGCAATCAACTGCACCTGGCTTCCTCCATGGCTTCTCCTCAAAGGACTCCACATCCACCTGCAGGACATTGCCTTTAGCATCCAGATCCAGCCCTTTGGACTTGGAGCCTGACTCACAGAAGATAAGACTTTAGAGGCTGGATTCCCACACACAGATCAAACCAAACCCAGAGAAATGTCCTAAAGGGATTCTCAGCAGCACAGTTCAGTCAGACTTAAATTTAAGCTTTCTTCAGGACTGCATGGTGGTAATTTAAGAAACATAAAATATAGAATATGTATTTAATTATAAATATTATGGATATATTTAAAGTTTTTGAATTGAAATGTCTATAAGTTTAACAATAATTGTAATTCATTTTAAATGTGGAATGACACTTATGGTGTTTATGAGCAATCTAACAGGAGGCGTGATTAGGAGGTGTTATCAATAATTTATATTTTGTATGAATTATTTATTTATTAACTTTTATTGATAAATTAACTTTGGTAATGGTGAAGGAGTTCAGCATGACAATATTCGCAAAAACTGAGAAATAAGACTATTTACTTTTTGGCCACCATGCTGTAGAAAAGGACGGATGGACGGACGGACGGACGGACGGACGGACAGACAGATAGATAGACAGATAGATATTCCTTTTTGAGGGTCATCATTTTAAGTATAAATAAATAATGCAGTAACGGGACTGCACAAAGAATTTGGAGGCACGTGGTAATTAAAATGAGCTAATATTTAAAAATAATTTGTAATTGAATGAACCGAACATCTTTATTACCTGATACAGAGGTCTTTATGTTCAGACTGATGGAACTGGAACCAAATGACCTACAGAGCAAACCACAAACAAATCGTTAAGCATCATAACAATTTATTAGACCCAGAATAATTTAAGATGTCATCAGTATCTCTGTATGACATGAGAAGACTTGACACAATGACATATATAACTAAAATTGTCCAAACTTCTGACTGAATTACTCACGAGCCCTGAGATGCGCCTGTTTTAATGTCACCGATGGTCACACAGACATCATCATCACTGTCTGATTCACTTTTCTTTGAGAGGGAAAAACAAGAAACAACTGTTTGTTAAATGAATGTGCACTACATTATCATGACTAACTGATATAAATATGTTAATGAGCACCTGGTAATTGAGTCCATTCATGCCATCCACATCACCAATCAGAGCACTGCAGAAGTGAGATACATGTTTATAGTTAACCATGTAGATTATACAATACTGCATGTACTGAACGATCACAAAAATAAGATTCTTCAAACTAGGCAAAAATATGAAATGGATTTAACTAAATGAAAGTTCAGGAATGAGATGTATACATAAAAAGTGAGTTAAAGCAAAATAATACTTTTAAAATGATTTTTATTTTAAATTTTAATTTTAATTAATTAAAAAAAAATTTAGTGCCATACTTCATCAAATCAGTTTAAATAGAATATTATGACTGTACTACGACAAAAAAGAAACCCTTAAAATTAATTTTGATATTCTGCCGGTCAAATGTTTTTGAACAGTAAGATTTTTAATGTTTTTTAAAGAAGTCTCTTCTGCTCACCAAGCCTGCATTTATTTGATCCGAAGTACAGAAAAAAAACAGTAAAATTTTGAAATATTTTCACTATTTAAAAACTATTTTCTATTTGAATATATTTTAAAATGTAATTTATTCCTGTGATTTCAAAGCTGAATTTTTAGCATCATTACTCTAGTCACATGATCCTTCAGAAATCATTCTAATATTCTGATTTGCTGTTCAATAAACATCTATTATTATTATCAATATTTATTAACAGTTGAGTAATTTTTTTCAGGATTCTTTGATGAATAGAAAGATCCAAAGATCAGCATTTATCTGAAATAAAAAGCTTTTGTAACATTATACACTATACCATTCAAAAGCTTGGAGTCAGTATCATTTTTTTTGTAAAGAAATTATAGAAATTAATACTTTTATTTAGCAAGGATGCTTTAAATTGATCAAAAGTGATGATAAAAGACATTTATTATGTCACAAAAGATTTCTACTTCAGATAAATGCTGTTCTTCTGAACTTTCTATTCATCAAAGAAACCTTAAAAAAATTCTACTCATTCTACTATAAAAAATGTTTTTTGAGCAGCAAATCAGAATATTAGAATGATTTCTGAAGGATCATGTGACTGGAGTAATGATGCTAAAAATTCAGCTTTGAAATCACAGGAATAAATTACATTTTAAAATATATTCAAATACAATTTTCAAAATATTTTACTGTTTTTGCTGTACTTTGGATCAAATAAATGCAGGCGTGGTGAGCAGAAGAGACTTCTTTAAAAAAAACATTACAAATCTTACTGTTCAAAAACTTTTGACCGGTAGTGTATACACACACACACACACACACACATACTATAAAATATATTAAAGTAGAATTTCTCTATATTAAATGTATTAAAATACTTTCTAAAAATACTAAACATTAAATACAATCTTAATTAAACTGTCAGCAGAGATCAGGTGTGTGTTCTGCAGAAGAAACTTCATTTTCCTTTGCATGCACAGACTTCCTGTCAGCTTCATCTGTCTGTCTGATTTAATCACATGCACTAATTGATGCTACAGAACAATAAAAAGGCTTTTACACTCAGCAAATATGGGCAATGAGGAGGATCAATTTACAAGCACATCTTTAGCTGCAGGCCTACATTAGTTCAAGTGAGGCCTCATCAGGCTTATTTAAGGCCAATGCAACGTGAGGGAAAATTCTCGCTTGGGTTTGAGTTTTGCCCCAACTCTAATGAAGGTGAAGCAATCCAACCGATAAAAAACGCTGCGTCAACTCCAAGAAACAGCTAACACGTCTCTGCGCAATGCTGGGAAGCAGAGGAATAAAACAATGGTTAATATTCCTTCTGATTCCTACTCCAGTGAGCACATAAGAAGAGCTTATACTGTGCACATCCAATGCTGAATTTAACAAGCGTCCAAAGAGTTTCATCAGACACGTGTGGCTTGATCCGCCTTCGGAGCATTTTTGCAAAGAGGTCTATCAGCAAAGATGTGTCACATACCGCTAATGTGCATGCATGGTCATTACTAAGCGGTGAAACGGGCATTAAATGTACACGCTTCATTTGTACAATGCTACTTGCCCTAACAGGAAATAAATGTGTCAGTCTCTCTTGATCTGAGTCCGCACACCATTAGGTCTTGTAAACTCTCATTTCAAATGCAAAAGAGGCCAGGGCTAAAGTGACCTGAAAGTTACTGACATTGCCAGGAGCAGAAAATCCCAAAACGGCAGAGAGTTTAAATGTTAATGTGCGTGTGTTTGTGTTAGGGACATGTAAATGCTGATGGTCCATATTTGTAAATGCAAATGAAATCAAATGTGAGGAAGAGCTGATTCATAATGCTTAAAAAAAGGCAAACAGACATTTTGGAGAAGATTAATAAATCAATTGCCTGATTAAAGCTATATAAGATGTCAACAAAATACTGCAATAATTAATCCAAAGGTCTTTGCACCAGTTTTTACTCTATATTTCTGCCTTTTCCATGCAGTTAAAGACTTAGATTAAAAAAAACAACAAAAACAAAAAACAAAACAAAGATGCTAAAACATTAAAAACTATTTTCCAAGTTCTACTCCATAAACTTTCTCATTGGAAACTCATCAACAGCTGAAGATATTTTCTTGGGCACACTCACCTGAACACTTCCTTTTCTGTTGTCTCTTCTTCATCAAAATTGTCATCTATTTATGATAAAGAAGTAGAGATTAGTACAAGATTTGTTTTCATATGGAAACAGACCATTTAAGAAGTTTACAGTTATTGCTATAATTGTTTTTAACCCTATGAATATTTACTCTTTAATTAAATACTCTATAATATTTGACATGCAAATTTGTAAGGCATCTAAATTATCAAAATGATCATAAGCTTTCTGTCATCTGATAGTTTCTACTTTTTTTGTTAAAAAAGGCCTTTTAGTGTAATTCTAAAAATGTCCACTTTCAGGTCATGGTGTGTGTGTGTGCGTGCGTGCGTGTGTGCGTGTGTGTGTGTGTGTGTGTGTGTGTCAATTTTATTAAGTAAATATAATAACTTTTTATTGTTAGTAATATTTGAAGATGAACACTTACAGGACTGAAACTGAAACTTTTTTGTTGTTTAAGAAAAATCATGATAAACTGAGTACTGAATGAGATACATCAGGTTTTTGTGGAACATGTATATGTCCATCTCTATCAATCATCATTGTATTATGTTGCATTATATATTTTGCCTCCCACAATTAAAAAAAAAAACACTACTTTTTTATCATAAAACTGTGATAATGTTCTTATTGATCTCATTGATTTCAAATACTCAAGAAAGGATTTCTTTTTAAATATTTGGTATAATTGGTTAGATGTAGTGCTGTCAAACGATTAATCAAGAGTAATCGCATCCAAAATAAAAGTTTTTGTTTACATAATATATGTGTGTGTACTGTGCATATTTATTATGTATATATAAACACATACACATACAGTATATATTCTGAAAATATTTACATGTATATACATTTATTTATTTATATGCTTATATTTTATATGATATATAAATATATTTAATATATAACCATATTTTTCTTAAATATATACATGCATGTGTTTGTATTTATATATACATAATAAATATACACAGTATACACACATATATTATGCAAACAAAAACTTTTATTTTGCATGAGATTAATCATTTGAGAGCACTAGCATGGAGGAATCAATTTCATCATCTAAAATGCTGCCATGTTATGAATTTAAAGACGATTTTAAAACTCTATTGTATATTTTTACATTGATTTTTCTTTTCTCATCTCATTTAGTCATTTAGCTGACGCTTTTATCCAAAGCGACTTACAAATGAGGACAATGGAAGCAATCAAAATCAACAAATAGTCTTTGGTGTAAATGTATTCATGCCATATGTTCCCTGGGAGGGTTGATTTGAAAGTAAATGTTATGAAACGCGTGCAGCTGGATAAATAACGGTCTCTGGTGTAATAAACTGATAAGGTCAGATCCCTGCTTCGAAACGTGTGTTTTTGGTTTTGGTAGTTGGTCTGGTGCTTATTCAGTTCACGAGGACGCTTGATTTGCCCTCCTGAATCGCTTCAGACAGTTTTAAAGTTGGATCATCAGTGCGTTTATTTCTCACCTCCATAAAGCCAGTCCGTCTCGTCATCAGTGCTCTCATCAGCTGTTTTCTCTACCTCTCTTGTGGACATGATCACCTCCGGGTTTTTGCGCTTTTGCTTTGAGATCAGAGGCTCAGTTTAACTCAATGATTCACCGAGCTCGACAAAGTAACTTTGCGAAGTGTGATGATAGTTTTAGGGGTTTACCGTCACAGCTGTCACAGTAACACGCCGCGTGCTGGTGTAGCAGGTGCGCGTTACCAAAGAGACACATCTCACTGCACGCGCACGTGTGCGAGACACGCAGGAAGTTCAACATCAACACATCAGTACACACATTTGAATGCTTTTTAAAAAAAAAAAAAAAATAGAAAAATAGTTTACTTGACTCTTAATTTTCTTAATTTTTAACAATGAACAAAATTCAAAGCCAACCACATCATTTATAAAAACGTCATTTATATTGAATCATACTGAGACAAACATAAGAATATTAATTAAAAAGGAAAAATATATATATCAGCATCTTGATAAGCAAATAGCCCACGCTGTGTGTAGTAAATCAACGGATAAGTCTTTGCAGTCAGTCTTTTTTGCTTTTGCTTTGCTGTTAAAGAATGAATAGTTGCCTATTTTTATTGTAAAATGGGTACAAGAGTGGATAAAGAATTATTTATATTATACGGTACTCGACTTTTCAAAACTCCCTGCTGAGTTATACTATGACGCATAATTATCGCGACGCCTCTGCGCCACGTCACCTTCGAGAGACTCACATGGGTTTGTTTTGAATGGTGTCTGTTTGACAGTTCTGCTGTTGCTATCGTTCGTCTCAATTTAAAACCCCAGCATTTGCGGAAATATGTTGCCCACGGATGGAGTCAGGTCTTTCCCCGGTCAGACGTGGGAAAAAGTGCTGTCAAAGGTAAAAAAGGCTGTTGTTTTCATGGATGATCGGTGCTCGGAGAGCCTGCACTGGAACGGAGGAGCTGCGCTTCTGTTTGAGGCTGGAGCTCGAAACATCAAACAGTTATCAAGCTTTGAAGCAGGCGGACAGAATGAACCCAAAGCTGTGTTTGTGGTCAGCACCGTGCTGAAAGGTAGAACCGCGGACATTATCAAAGACATCATTTCCCTCAGTCACTTCCAGTACTGCGTGGTTTTCACAACTGTTCCTCACTCCATTCACCTGCTTGCGAATAATGTGACTGCTGATCTGGAGGGGAACCCGGTGTTTGAGCAGTTTGAAGAGAAACTGTGTGAGTGGATGGGTGATATGAACTATACCGCTGAGGTCATGCATGCTCCTGTGGTCTTTGCCCCTCTGACACAACAGCTCCACCTTTTGCCTGCTTTCTCTGAACTTTTCCCTTTATTGGATGTGGATCTTGAGGCCATCAATGAGAAGAGGCCAGAGAAAAAACGATTTGGGAGTCTGATGGATGTGGATATGCACTCTCTCCCACCTGAGTTGCAGATTCAGATTAAATCTCTCGCATCAGCCCTCAACGCCCTGTTTGATTTCATCAGTACCCGTGAGGAGAGCTTTTCTGTGGGTCCGATGAGCCGTCTGATCGCAGGGGAGCTGGCCAGTAATCCACAGGCCAAAAACAGGAGGAAGTCAGCCCCCAATAAAGCATCAATAGTGTTTATTGACAGAACTCTTGATCTTACAGGTGTGGTCTAAATACTGTAATATATTAAATCATTAGTACCCAAGTAAAGACACTACAGACTAAATCATTTTGTTGTTTTTTTTGTTTGTTTTTTTCTGCACTGGTCAATTTTGAGATTTTGGATTGTTTGGCTTCCATAACTTGTCCTCTTTCAGACTAGTGGGAAGAAAATAACCAAAATACACATTTAAGTGTTTATTTTATTACACTTTATTTGCTTACATCAGTAGATTTCAATTACAGTGCATATCTTTCAAGGCAGTTTTCACATAATTAGTTTTTTTTTCTCCTGCACTAAGCCAAAATTCACCACTTTCTTAATACTTACCTAAACCAAACTTTAAAAAAGTGGATCATTCACCTGATAACATTTTTTTTCCTAAAATACTGTGAATAATGTTCCTTTTTTCCTGGTTGTTGGAATTATGTTGTGATTTGTGGCATGATGCAAAGATATATCCAAAATTCCCTCTGAATAAATTGAAACGAGAATTATGAATCTGGATTTATCCAATGTTCAGATTTCCGTTCTGGACATGTATTCAAATTAGTGCACATTTTATTAGATGATGCCTCATTTGCATATTTAAATGTACCCTTACAGAGTTTGTATTGTTAAGCAACTGTCTGTGCTGTGATTATGTGGTGTTTTTTCTTAATATGTCACATCATGGCAGCATATAACACAATATAACTTGTTCTATGTTCTTTCAAAACCTATTTACTTTTTCCTCCGATTCTCTTTTGCCTAATCTATAGGAGCTGTTGGCCACCATGGGGACAATCTGGTTGAGAAAATTCTATCCGTGTTGCCACAGTTGCCAGGTCATGTGACTGATGTTCAGGTGGACATGCTGGAGCTCACACACCTGAAGCAGACAACTGATACCAAATGCATCTTGGCACCAGGCTGCTTGGCACAGAACCAGTAAGAGCATTTACACTGTTATGGCATGCAAACATAGTATCATAAGGTTAATTCTTTAGCTCAAAAAACTAAAGTCGGTTCAGAAAATGCCCAAAAGCACTATTGTAACAGCCAGATGATGAATATGCGATGAGATCATGTTCACACTGTGGTGGAATTACAACTCCATTAATGTTTTTAAACCTACACATTATTTGAATTTTCAGTATTTTAATTTTTTAACATTTTTTAAAACTGATTACATCTTTAAGATGGGCTGGTTGTAATATTAACTCATTTAACAAACATTTAGGTTTAAATCTAGGGTTTGATTTTGGGACTGAATAGCTTTGTACTTAAAGGGATAGTTTAACCAAAAATTGGAAACCTCATGTCACTCCAAGCCTGTATGTACACACAGACAGATATTTTAAAAAGGTTTTTTTTTTTTTTTTTGGTCCATACACTGAAAGTTATTATAAAAATTTATTTTGCCCCATTGACTTTTAAAATAACTCAACAGAGTAATACAAGATTTAAACAATCTTTTAAACAATATTTACTTCAAATGTATTTATAATTAAAAATAAAAAAAATAAAAATTTATGATATACTTCGTTGCTATCCAATGTATATAAATTAGTGCTGTCAAATGATTAATCGCGAAATCCAAAATAAAAGTTTTTGTTCACATAATATATGTGTGTGTAATGTGTATATTTATTATGTATATATAAATACACACACATACATGCATATATTTAAGAAAAATATGCTGTTTATATATTAAATATATTTATAAATTATATAAATATATTAGTGCTGTCAAACGATTAATCGCGATTAATCGCATCCCAAATAAAAGTTTTTGTTTACATAATATATGTGTGTATACTGTGTATATTTATTATGTATATATAAATACAAACACATGCATGTATATATTTAAGAAAAACATGTTATATTTATATATTAAATATATTTTTATATAATATAAATTATATGAATATAAATATAAACTTTTAAATACATGTAAATATTTTCAAAATATATACTGTATGCGTGTGTCTTTATATATACAAAATAAATATATACAGAAGACACACATATATTGTGTAAACAAAAACTTTTATTTTGGATGCGATTAATCGCGATTAATCGTTTGACAGCCCTAAAATATATACATGTAAATATTTTCAAAATATATAATTTTAAATATAATATATACGTTTGACAGCACTGATATAAATATAAATACATATGCTCACACATGCAAAATGTAATTAGAGCTTCAAAAATCACAAGTAAACAGTCACTTTTAAAATAAAGAACAAAGAAACAAATGACGATAGAACAAAGAGTACTCAGGGCTGCAAAATCGCTAGCCCGACGTCCCGGGGCTATTTTGTTTATTTTTCCAGTCAGGCTACCAAAATGTGTCACTGCCCTGCCCGACGGGCTACCTTAAATACAGGGCTCCCACGGGTCCTTAAAATTTAGTTGTATAAAATTTAAGGCCAAAAAAGTTTGAAATACATTAAATGGTATAAGAAAAGTCTTAATTATAATTTCAAGAGGTTTTATAGTTGGGGACGGAAAGGCAAGAATAGCCATACAACTGGATTAAACTTCAAAAGGCAATGATGTCATTGACTAAATGAGCGCTGCGCAGCAAGATGTCTTTATGTGAATGTGTCTCTGAAGGGAACCGTCTGTCCTCAGAAACGTGTCGTTGGCATTTTCATTTCATCTTGCCTATAATGCCTGATAAAGCAGCGTATATGAGCGCAGTGCTGCTTTGTGTACAGCCGTTACCGGAGAAGCCGCTATATTTGCTCCTAAAGCGCCACCTCGTGGCAGAGAGTGAATTTACATTTCTAGTGTATGTTCAGATCAATGTGAATATCGACGCATATTTTTATCCAGCAAACATAGAGTTGTAAATGTGAATGAAGTTAATGTGCCTTCTAAAAATCTAAACAATTAAGACAGTAATATTTATGATTTAAATTAATATAATAATATGTTTGACTTGTCCCTTTTCATAAAAATCGTTTAAAAGCTGAAATGCCATTTTATAAGATTTTTTTTGTGTGTGAAAACTTGTATCTAAACTGGAAATCATGTCATTTTATTGTTTAAAATGTTGCCATAGACAATGTCCAACCCCGCTCATACACTGTTCATTTTACTTTTACAGCTCTTAAAAAGGTTCATAAATTGCCTTAAATTGATTTTTAAAAATTTTGCAGATACCCTGTAAATAGTAAAATAAAATTCTTTCATTGATATTTGTTGATAATTGTGTATTGAAAATGTTTTTGATTGACATTTAGACTTATCTGATTTTCTATATTTAAAAAATGGTCTTTTTTTATTTGGGCTAGTTAAATTAATTTTCGGGCTACCAAAATCTGAAGAGTACCTGCCCGAAGGGCTACCAGGGGTTTTGAAATTTTGCAAGCCGTGGTACTTCAGAATTCAGTATCTGCAGAGGACTTTTATTATTGAGGACATAATAGACCACAGCAGCTCTAAAAAGCTGCGTTTACACATCAAATTTTTTTGACCCATCTATCTGATGGTTTTGGGCCAGTGTTACTAACAGTTTGCGCCAGCGCAAACCGTCTTTGGGCATTAAAATAGTACTGTCAGGATTTACTAAAGATGAACTAGCGCTGAAAAGGCGTGGACACAGTTATTTTTGCGCCTGACCTTATTGAATATGCATATGTAGGAGTTTCCCTTTCAGATGCAAAATTTATGAGAGGAGAGTATTAAAATTAATTCATATGAAATGAGCGCTGTGTTGGAATTGCACTCTTGCGCTAATTTGCCCTGTTTAGTAAAACTGGCCCTTTGTCATCACTGCGCCAAGGGTAATGTCCCTACTGTAGTTTGGTTTAGACCAGAAACCTCAGTTCTGGTAAAGGATTAGAGAAATATATTGCATAATCATGACTGTTCTCAAAGTCTTTCTGTCCACAGTAGGAAAGATCTGAGGAAACCATGAGACTTGGTTACACACATGTTGGCACAGGAACAATGCCCAGCCAAGTATTTTTAATGGAGAACCACCATTTCTTTAGTCATCGTAAATGTGTATTTGAATAACTAAATGGCTTTGCTGGAGTTTTTGCTGATGTCATTTCCTACGAGGTGGGATGTGGTAAAGAATGACCCTAAGTTTCTGCTGTTCTGTGTAATATTGTCATGCTGCTCAATTGTTTTAACACGTATTTGGTGAACTCGCTCACTGTCTGAATGGAGAATAATATTTTTCCTAAATGAACCCAGTCATGCTTTTTGGATGGGAAATTTTTACTAAATGTATTGCACTTATGGCCTTTGATTGAACTCAGTTTTGAGTGAAAACATCAACTGTTAAAATGTTTGGGGTAATTGACACCATATAACCTTTCTGGCAGATGATTTTGTGGTGGATCATTGTATATTGACAAAATATTCTCTTGATACAAGATTTTTTTAAGCAAGCAGCAATGTCAAAACTAAACCTACTTCATCTGGAAGTCAAATGGCATTAACATGGAAACCCAAACGCTGTTTACGACCCATTAGGTCTAAACCACATGTTAGACGTGAGGGTTTGTTAAAGGAGGAACTTGTTTCGTATGTCTGTTTTCTTTCCAGATCCCATCAGGCAGGGATTCAGAGAGCACATTTGCCTGAGGAAAGAATTCAGCTCCAGAGTGACTGAGTTAATGGGATAGGAACTTCTCTATGAGCTATATCAATGAATAAACCAGTTTCACCTTTTACATTTTGTGCCGCCAAAGCTGCCATATGTGTCTGGTCTCCATTGTGGACTATTGTATCTATTTGCCTATAGTCATTGTGCCTATTTGTATCTAAACCTTGTTCAATCACTGTTGTTGAGAGCATCGAATCTGCTTTTTTACCTACACAATACACACACAGATGCAGACACATGACCACATCCCTTCACCGCCATTAGCTGGTTACAGTAGCACCGCAGTGCTGAGTACAAGCACACTCTTGAGACCTCCATGTAAATATACAAGAGCTCACTGTTAGCCAGATGGCGTGGAGACTGAATAGGACAAGTCTCCGTTTGAAGAGCCTTCTGTGACTGGATATGTGCAAAAGTGTGTATTTAACATGGTTTGGAATTGGTTTTCATTGTGTTGCACTTTAAAAGGCCCGTATTTCCCACTTTGTAACACTTTATTTTTCCTTGAGGGCCACTCATAGTGATAGCCTATGTTTTCTACAGCAGGAACAGTCAGAATTTAATTTTTCTGACCTTCTTTCTTTCTGAATATTTTACAAAACATTAATTGATCAACACAAAACCACTGAAGAGATTCTTCGCCTTCAGTGAGATGTGTATTGCAATCTCTATGAAGTCTATGCAAATGTTGGCCTTCTGCGAAAATGCCTTTTGCTTGGTCGATCATGTGCTTGACTAGAACAGGGTGAAACAGGGCTCATCTGACAGGCTTGGCACATTTCTCTGAAGGATTGTAAAGAGCATGCTCTGAGCCTAAATAAGCCTTCCCTGAACGTGCATCCAAATGCAGAGATGAGGTGGTGTGTACCTGACGCTCTAGATTCATTTGTCACTGTATATAAGCCACCCTATATGTGGAGCACATAATCCATGGAGGTTTTCAAAATGTTGAATGTGGAATAACGACAGTACTATATTCACAAATAACCTTACTTTGGATTATCAGAATTAGATTTATAATCATGGAACTGATTTACAGTACTTTTTCATTCTGTTTTACAAATACAATCAATGCATTATATTATATTATATTAGTATTATATTATATTATAATAAACGGAATAAAAATAATTTAAAATGTTAATGTTAAAAATAAATTAAATTTTTTGGGCAAAACAGAAAATGTGGCAGAATGATTCATTCTCTCAAAATGTGGCAGAATGATTCATATATATTAAAAAAATACAATAAACTTAGATTTTATAAATGATATATATAGTTGGTAAATAATAATACTTGTACTGACAATGAACTTGCAAGAAAATCATATGTACGCTTTTTTGTCCAGTACTGACTGCTTTGAGATACAGATTTTGTCTTGTAATGTTGTTTTCAATTATCTGTTAGTACTTGTGTAGGCGTGTGTGCTAATTACCTCAGTATGTGCTCATTCTGTCATGACGTGATCTGCACATTAACTGAGTAATGGTTGTTTGCTCATGAGAGAATGTTTTTGTGTTGCTGCGTGTAGTTTTAGTATCCCCTAGAATGTCATGTTCAGTGTTTTCACCTCCCTTATGTTTCTAATTTAGGTTTCAGAGTAAAAAAAAAGCATTTGTTTTGCCCACTCTCTTTGTATCTACACCGGTTCCCTCTTTTTCAGGCCAGCTTATTCTCGGCTGGAGCTCCAGGACTCAGTGGAGGAGAACCGGGCCAGTTCCACGCAGTCAAATCCATTCAATGTGAGCGTGGGGATTTCTAGCTTTAGCTCAGCAGGGAAGCGAGTCACAAGCCTAGGGTTTGTTTAGCAGAGTCTAGACAGGCTCCAGGCAAATATCGAAGCTTTTGATGCATTCTGACAGGGCCCAGCTGATCCTCAAGAGAGCAACTCTACTCCCTAGACTCTTAATGTCCTTAAACGTCTCTCGAGACAGTTGTATAATGCCAGCTAAGTCATTCATTTCTAACCGAGTTTTGCCAGTCCAAAATTCTGGGTCAAAGAATATGCACATATCAGACAGATCATCTAAACACAATTTAATGCTTCAGTTTCATTCCTCTACTGCAGCGTCCTACCTAGAGATTTCTGAAAACAAATTTGAGTGTTGCTTGTCTGTACAAAATTTGCCGTCACAATGAATGGAATTATATGCATTTTAAAAGTTCATTTATCAGTTTTTAATTTGTGATCCACTTTTCAAAAGACAGAGGTGGCACACAAAGTGTGTTTAACCCTTTAAATTATCGATTTGGCATTATCGCGTGTATACTGGACAGACAGATGAAGACTGTAGCTCGAGTACAAAACCTGCAGTAGCTCGATTATAACTATGCATGTAAACATACTTACTACTAGATTACATTATGAATGGTTTCTAAAGAATAAAGAAATAAAATGTTTTTGAATAGTTTCTTTTGGCTTTTGGTTCAAATCGTAGCCTTTATTTTTAAGCATGTAAAGTGCTTATGCTTTTTTTTAGCTCTTTGCTGGGATGTTTGGGGTGTTTGCTTACTGGCTAAAATCAATAGAGCATACTCGTTGTGTACAAGTCTCTTTGATATTCTCGCCTCAAGATAAGTCTATTGAATTTTTTTTTTTTTTTTGCCTGCTTTATAATCCACCAGGTGTAAATTGTAAGCCTAATCCTTAAAAATAGAAAATAGCACACCTCAAAACCCTGCACTATTTGAGGTATCAGTCATGTCTGCAGCACAAACGATACAGGGTGAGTTTTACACTAAACTTTAAAGGGATATCTCACCCTCTACCTACATTTGCAGAACTCCAAAAACATATCTATACATACATTTTACTAGAGTTTCCATCTGAAGTTAACACTAGTGTCAGTAAAACACCAGCAACTTTCCTTCATTTTCACACAAATTTTGTGGCAGATTGATTAAATAGTTTTGTGTGGATCCTTGCACAATGCTACAACCTCAAAATACATTTTGACATTTACATTGCATAACCAGCTCCATATGACTTTTCTGATGAAGTAAAGTTGCTTGGTAACTCACCTGGTACAGCAATACACTTGTGATGTACAGCACTCTTGTGCACATCCAGTGAATAAGTTACAATAAAAGATCAGACGTGTAGAATAAGCCAAAAAAGGCATGGTTGCTTCAGCAAATGCATTTTTATATTATGTTTGCTTTTGTAAACATTATTGGTTAGGTTTAGTGTAGGAGCTCCATTATTTTCAAACGCAATAGAGCTTTAACATAATAGTTTTGTGTACAAAAATGATCATTGTCAGATTCACGTATCTCTCTTAGATAAACTGATGCACTTTTAGCCCCACTTACTGGACATTTCACTTTGAACGTGTTGTTAAACGTACAAAATGTGATATATCATTTTGCACAAAGGTTGCCACAGGCAAATTTTTCCAGTGAGCCTGGGTTTCTATTTTTCTTATGTAGAACACATTATTTTGAACAGAAGTGGAGTCTATAAGTGGAGTCTCTTCAGTCTGTAACCCAAGTGAGTGAGCAATACTAATAGGGATGTTTGCCTTAGCAAACACAGCTAATAATAATGGTTCTGACTGGGTTTTTGTGGCCCAGCCCTGCAGTGCTGATATTGGCTTTGTTCATGTCAGCTCAGGTGAATGTAATTCGCTACATTGTGTTATTCTAGCCCAGCAATATCTATAGGCTCTGAAAAATATTTATAAAAGGTTTTATTTTAAGATCCTAATTGTGGGCTGTCTGGCTAATTTTGCCTTCTTTATTGTATGGTGTTTCTCTTTGTAATTGTAGGCTCTGTTTCAGGGTCGCTGGATTTAATGTTGTTATGGGTGGTCATTTCAGACGGCCGTCTTGAGGCGACTGGCGCGGGCTGCTGATAGGAGACTTCCTCTTCCTCGCCTGTGCGAACCCTGACTTTTAATAACAGTCTGGTTGTACACTGCGCCTATTCAGGTCTGACTGGAGAAACGTCCAGATCTCTCTGTGATTTTAGTGTGGTTGTGGGAGAAATCTGAACGTCTTTGTAATGAAAGCCGTGTCTGGTGTTTTGGTAGGTTGGCTTTGAAATACTTCACTAAGGACATGAATTTATGTTCTTCGAAATGTTAGCATATGCAGTCTCTGGTGGGATGGATTGTGCTGTGTGTGAAATTTCGGTTATAGCAGATTTCAGGACTTCACGTTTGGTTAGATAAAGGAGGACTGTTTCACGCTCTGCTCTACTGCAACATCAACCAACCTGTCTAACTGCTTTATTCCTCGCTCCAGTAATACAAATAGACAATTGCAATTGGCCAAGAATCTGTATTCGAAATGGAAGATTGTGTGTGTGTGGTCAGGTTTGTTCCAGTCAGGCTGGTGTAATAGGTTGTTCTTGGCACTGCGGTAGAGTGGTGGTGCTATGATTTTGTGTGTGTGGGATACTTCAACTATGTCCTTGCTTATGTAAGGGTGTGTGACACACCCTCCACACTTCTACCCTATGTTTTACTATCGTCTACCCAACTGTGTGCCCTGTCCAACCATCATTAAACCTGTATGTTATACTAGAGCTGATGAGGATATCGCCATGAAAATGGTATTGTGTGTATGTAGAGGGGAAAGAAATGGACCACACTGCACTGTGAGAAAACAACACTAGAGAGAAGACGCATATATCACACACTATTTTACTGGCAGTTAAAAAGACTCTTTGTCATTTGTCACATTTGTCATGCTTAGCATTGAGTGCTTGAGTCTTTGTTGACAGATCATATTGTTTACTCTCTCTTTAGCCTCTGCTGTATCCCTCCCACTAGTTCCCTGTCTCTGATTGACAGGTCAGTTGTTAAATCAGAATATGGTGTCAGTCTCTCTTTAGGCCCACACATGACTCTGACTTAAGGATTTATAGCTTTTGGAACATATTTAAAAAAGTAGAGCTTTTTTTATCCCATCTAACCTTGTCTCATCTCATTTCATTTTATCTTGTCTCATCTCCCCTCTCCTTGACTCACTTCATATCTCACCTCATCTCCTTCTCGTCGTCTTCTCATCTCAGTTTGTGCCTCCTCATCTTTTCTCTTCTCTTTTCTCCTTATCTCATCTAAGGTTGTTTTATAATCTTGTCTCTATTCTTCTCATCTCATTTCTTCTCATCTCGATTTGTGTCTCCTGTTCTCATCTCATTTCTTCTTTTCTCATGTCAGTTAATGTCTTCTCATCTTGTCTCCTCTTATCAACTCGGTTTGTGCCCCCTCATATTTATACTCCTCTCATCTCCTTTTTATCTCTTCTCCATTTCATCTCAGTTTGTGTCTTCTTCTCTTGTGTATGCTCTTCTCATTTCTACTTATCTTGATTTGTGTCTCCCCATCTGGTTTTTCTTCTTTTTATTTCTTCTCAACTTGGTTTGTTTATCATCATCTTGTCTCTTTTCATTTCTTCTAATCTCAGTTTGTGCCTCCTCATCTTCTTTTTCTCCTCCGATCTCCTTTTTATTTCTTCTACATCTCATATCAGTTTGTGTCTTCTCATCTTGTGTCTCCTCTTCTTATCTCATTTCTTCCCATCTCAGTTTGTGTCTTATCTTGTCTGTTCTTCTCGTCTCATTTCTTCTCATCTCGGTTTGTGTCTCCTCCTCTTGTGTCTCGTGTTCTCATCTCATTTCTTCTCTTCTCATGTCAGTTAATGTCTTCTCCTCTTGTGTCTCCTCTTCTGATTTCTTCTCATTTTGGTTTGTGTCACATCATCTTGTTTCTCTTCTGTTTATTTCTTCTCATCTTGGTTTGTTTCTCATCATCTTGTCTCTTCTCATTTCTTCTCATCTCAGTTTGTGCCTTATCTTGTCTCTCATCTTATCATTTCTTCTCAACTTGTTTTTTCTCCTAATCTTTTCTATCCTCTCCTCTGCTCCTGTTGTCATTTTGTCTCTCCTCTCCTCTCCTCTCCTCTCCTCTCCTCTCCTCTCCTCTCCTCTCTTCTCCTCTCTGGCTGTACTGATTGTCAAGTCAGTCTATTTGTAATGGAGCTGGAAGAATAAATAGATTTAAATGAGATGAAGACATGCAGTATTGATACATGCAGAAACTCTAAACCCCCAGTGGGCTGTGAGTGCGCCAGCAGCTGCTCCTGAACCTGTGACTGTGCTCCCATTCATTGTGTGTTAAAGGTTAGTGTCTGCTCTCTGGGATTTATCTTCCACTCAGGGAGTCTCGCATGAAACAAAATGAGCCACAGATGAGAGAGATTTGCGATGTGCATTTTTGTGAGTTTGTGTGTGCCAGTCTTTTTTAGATTTATGTAACAGGATGTTGCTTTTATGTGTGTAGCATTTTTAGCTTAAAGATTTTAGCAGAATGATACTTATCTTTATGGAGAGAGATGATAGCCACTAAAAATGTCTGTAAACTTAATTGAACCATTCAACACAAAAATCAAACAGTAAATATAGTTACAACTTGCATTTCTGTATATGTGTTTATATTTGTATTGCAATCAAATGTTTGAGGTCAGAAAGAATGATTATTTATTTATAAGCAAGGATGCATTCAATTGTTCAAAAGTGACAGTAAAGACATTTATAATGTTACAAATGTTTTCTATTTCAAATAAATGCTGTTCTATCAAAAATGCCTAAACAAATGCGGTTTCCAAAAAAAAGCACCATGACTGTTTTCAACATGGGTATAATAAGAAATGCTTCTTGAGCAGTAAATCAGCATATAGAATAATTTCTGAAGGATCATGTGACACTGAAGACTGGAGTTATGACTACTTTTTTTTCCTGTCACAGAAATAAATTATATTTTAAATTTTTTAAGAAGAGCAAAAAAGTTATTTAAAATTATAATGAAACTACTATTTTGACTGTATTTTTTACTGTTATAAATCGTAGTGTGCTTTTTTATATTCTTATATATGTATATACAGCATTATATAAATCCATTATATCACAGTAAAATAATTGGTGATGTGGGGAACTGAATGGTAATTGCAACAGAGAGGCAGTTTTATGGCTAGATCTCACAGGGCTCACTAAAATACCTGTTAAAACCACACATCAAACCAAGCCGAAAGATGAAATATTCAGCTGCAGTTATCAATGAAAACCGCCAATTACATACTCTCATTCTCTATGGATCTAAAGGCTAGAAACAACCCAATTTATTAAAGTCTCTTTGTTTGCCATCTCCGGTACTTCTCCAAATGACGCTTACATAACAGTCATTCTCCAATCTCTTTAAGAGACGGATGACATTTGTCTTTGAAGTGAAAATGGCAGGCTCGCTTTGGAGATACTTTTCAGATTTAAGAAACTTTTTGCACTCCTATTTCCTTTATCAAACCCTGACAGGAAAAAAAACCCTGAACTGTGTGTGTGCTCTCATTGTTTCTCTGATGATGAATCCAGGTTTCTGCTTGCTTTTGTTTCTTATTTTTAGTTTTGTTTATTTCTCTCAGAGTCCTGTTACAGATTGTAATGAGCACGGAAAAACACACACCTCACCCATGGAGAGTCTGCCAGGTCTTCTTCGTGTGTGCAAGCATATGTGTGCATAGTATCACTAGTCCTGGAAGTGGGCGTAATTGAAGAATAACTGACCTGGATTGAGTGGGGGTTGTTTGTTTCCTGTTGTTGATAAACACAGACTTAATCACTGTCTACTAAATCAATCTGCCCGTCACAACGAGTATAGCGTCATAACATCACATCTGTATAAAATTGCGGGTGTAACATTGGCTCCATGTTTTGGATTTTATTTAAAGTGCGTGTTACATTACAACACACCCGAAACATTACTGAGAAACGGCATCTAATTATTGTTAATCACATTTTGGAACAATTTTGGATGTAATTTAGTGTCTGTGCATGTATAAAGTCAGATCTTAAGGCGTTCAGGCATACTTAGTCAGTTGAAGTCCATTCTTAAGTGCTCAGTCATGTGTTTCCAGGAACCCTGAACTTCCCCTACCTACCACACACACACACACACACACACACACACACACACACACACACACACTGGACCTTACAAGGAGGTTGTGGGTAATAAATATTTTGGGAATGGGTAATAAATATTTTGTCTTTGCAGACCAACACTGCCCTCCATAGGTTATAGTACTAATGTAACACAAAC
>JAFVLL020005671.1:0-13697 GCA_021397915.2 Tor tambroides | reverse complement strand
AGTACTGAATGGAGTTGACAAACAAAAATCCCTGATATTCCATGACTTGGACAAAAATATATAAAATTCCCTGACTTTCAATGTCTGGAATAGATCTTTTAAAATTCCATGATATTCCAGAAATTCCATGACCCGTGGGAACCCTGTGTAAAAGACTCTATTAAATAGACAAACAATAAAACAATAGTGCTGTGTGTTGACAAAGGAAGGGTCTTACTTGAAGATTGACTATGGGTGACAGTTCCCTGTCATTCTGTCGAACAATACTGTATAGATCCTGTAACCGGGATGACAGGAAAGCCCTGAACGTTCCTTTGAGCCCAATGGATTGGGCCTGTAAGAAGCACTGGTGATCTACACCTTTAATACCCTGCATGTCGCCCAGCTGGGGTGAGTTGAGAGCAATCAGGTGCAGCTAGGGTGACAAAATCAGGTTACAGATAGTTATACATTAAATACTGGAAAAGAAGTTTACATTACAAGAAGTTTACAAATAATTTCGATTATACAAAACGACATCACCTGACATTCTGTACTTTCTATTAACAAATTCTCAATTTTTTTTTTTTTTTTTACAAACAATATTTTTGATGAGTTGTACACACCACCTACATGTTTTAATATGTCACAAATCTGTAACAAATCATTTTGAATATTATTTATTTAAAAAAATTATACACCGTTCAAATTTTGGGGTTGTGAGATTTTTTAAAATGTTTTTGAAAGAAGCCTCTTCTGCTCACCAAAGCTGCATTTACTTAAAAAAACAGTAATATATTTAAATTTTAATACAATTTAAAATACCTGCTTTCTATTTATTTCTGTGATAGAAAAGCTGAATTTTTAGCAGCCATCAGAGTCTCCACTGTCATGTTTGATGAATTTAATGCAACTCCAAATTATTGATTCCAAATTTTTTGAATGGTAGTGTATGACAGTAAAATAATTTAAGGCTTAAGGCTAATTTAAGCATTTTAGTGTGACATTGATATCACAAGAGGCAAGTGCTTTTTTAGTTTTACCAAGCACTGTGTTGTTGATTTCCCTTGGGAATCTTGTCTTTTATTTTCAATCCCTATTATCCTCTACTATTTCTAAAGAAGAGAAACACAACAGATGTGTTATAGATGTGTTACACTTATGTGTTATTTGTCATCAATATTAATATCCATCAGTATTACAGTAAATAAAGGAAAATGTCTAATTATATCAGTTTTAATAATGTCTGTGTTTAATGGTCACTTTATTTTAAGGTCCAATTCTTGCTATTAACAAACAATTAACTACTATTTTCCTTCAATAAACTCCTAATTCGCTGCTTATTAATAGTTAATAAGGTAGTTAAGTTTAGGTATTGGGTAGGATTGGGGATGTAGAGTATGGCCTTCAAAATATGTGCTTTATAATTACTAATAATAAACAGCCAATATGTTAATAATAGGCATGCTAATAAGCAACTAGTTAATAGTGAGAACTGGTCACTAGCACTAAAGTGTTACCAGTTACATTTACTGTAGCAAACATTAATTTCTCATCTTAATTACACTACAGGCACATACAGGTGCATCTCAAAAAATTAGAATATCGTGAAAAAGTTCATTTTTTTTTATTTGTAACTCATTTCAAAAAGTGAAACTTTCATATATTCTAGATTCATTACATGTAAAGTGAAACATTTCAAAAGTTTTTTTAATTTTAATTTTGATGATTAGAGCTTGCAGCTCATGAAAGTCAAAAATCCAGTATCTCAAAATATTAGAATATTTAAATTTGAGTTTCATTAAATGGCCATCCCTACAGTATAAATTCTGGGTATCTCTTGTTCCTTGAAACCACAATAATGGAGAAGACTGCTGACTTAGCAATGGTCCAGAAGACAATAATTAGCCGGGTTTCCATCCAAAGTTGCGAAATTAACTTATGAGCAAAATTGGAATATCGCATTAAACTTTTGCGAACAAGCACTGTTTCCATCCAACGAGTCAAAGAGAACAAAACCGTCACTTCCTGGTAAACTGGCACTAAATTGCCTATAGAAAACTAGGATAAGCTACTGATATAATCATTTTCATACATGGAAAATTACTTGCGCCTCAGAGCGAGCAGACGAAATGCAATAAATGCTGTCATTGTTTTTGGAGGTGAATGCTGCTGTTTGGGAACACAGTCATCTAAGACAACTATACAGAAATACTTTGATGACAGACTTTGCTCAGGCATTTCAGATTGACCATAACATTTTAGATGCTGTGCAATATGAGATCGGTCCACGTTAGGCAGGTTTTGCCGTCTCATAGCGCAACGTCACATGACTTTTTTGATGCGCTTGGAGGAATTTATTCGCAAAATGCATTTCCATCTCCCATTATTCACATTAACCCTTTTTTGCACAAGTCAAAAACCACCTCAAGCAAGCATAAAAACTTTTTTGCGAACTAAGGGATTTTTATTCAAAATTTGGCGTTTCCATCACTCGTTTCTCATGCGATACTTCAAAATGCGCATTAAAACAGGGTGATGGAAACCAAGCTACTGACACCCTCCACAAAGAGGGTAAGTCACAGAAGGTCATTACTGAAAGGGGTGGCTGTTCAAAGAGTGCTGTATCAAAGCATATTAAATGCAAAGTTGACTGGAAAGAAGAAATTGAGTAGGAAAAGGTGGACAAGCAACAAGGATGACCGCAAGCTTGAGAATACTGTCAAGCAATGCCGATTCAAACACTTGGGAGAGCTTCACAAAGGGTGGACTGAAGCTGGAGTCAGTGAATCAAGAGTCACCACGCTCAGATGTCTTCAGGAAAAGGGCTACCAAGCCACTTCTGAAACAGAAACAACATCAGAAGCATCTTACCTGGGCTAAGGAGAAAAAGAACTGGACTGTTGCTCAGTGGTCCAAAGTCCTCTTTTCAGATAAAAGTAAATTTTGCATTTCATGTTGAAATCATGGTCCCAGAGTCTGGAGGAAGACTGGAGAGGCACAGAATCCAAGCTGCTTGAAGTCCAGTGTGAAGTTTCCGAAGTCAGTGATGATTTGGGGTGCCGTGATGTCTGCTGGTGTTGGTCCATTGTGTTTTATCAAGTCCAAAGTCAATGCAGCCATCTACCAGGAGATTTTGGAGCACTTTATATTTCCATCTGCTGACAAGCTTTATGGAGATGCTGATTTCCTTTTCCAGCAGGACTTTAGCACCTGCCCACAGTGCTAAAACCACTTCCAAGTGGTTTGCTGACTGTTACGTCCCATGACATAATGGTTGTGTATGTTGGGAGATGGTCACATGTTTTTTTCTCTCCTCCCTCTTTCTCTTTCTCTTTCTCTCTTTCTCTGCCAAGCAGCGATCCAAATCAGCCGCAGCTGATTGCAATTAGCGGCAGCGTGGTTTCCCTGTTACACAGTGTGCAACGGATACAAAAGGAGCAGAGAGACACAGCTCGGGAGGAGTCCCTTATCCGCTATCCCAGAGACGTTGTTGTTTTATTTACTCTTGAGTAATTTGTGACATGTAAACCTAAAGTGTGGTTACAACGACGTTACTGTTGTGAGTCTGTGTGAGACTAGTTTTGTGAAACCGTGTAGGGAGTTGGGCGCCGATTTATTTGGGTTTATTCCCTTCTAAACTTTTCACCTGTTTTTCTTTAGTCAGGGAGAGAGGTAAGATTATTGTCTTTTATTTTGTTTTCTTTGGCCAGGGAAGTTATTTTGATATAACTTTTAGAAAGATTGTTTTGTTTGTTATTTTGGCATTTGCCCTCTCCTGACGCCTTGGTTATCTAAGTTGATTTATTGCCCTGATATTGTATATTTTCAGTATATATATATATTCTTTTGGTTTATGTTAAGCACTTAATAAAACAATTAAGTATTTTTCTGGCATTATTCTTTTGTATTATGTGTTAAATAGAGGGTTTTGTGTGAACCTTTATTGGGAGTCTAAATGGTGAAAACGACAAGAGCTGGGATAGAGGAGAAGGAGATTTCTCAACGTTCACTTATTTATTTAGTCACATTCTTTTAATTGTTACTTCCGCTCTGACACCTCTAGACTATAGAGCGGAACGTAATACTGACCATGGTATTACTGTGCTTGATTGGCCAGCCAACATGCCTGACCTGAACCCCATATGGAATCTATGGGATATTTTCAAGAGAAAGATGAGAAACAGTCGGTCCAACAATACAGATGAGCTGAAGGCTCAATAGTGCCTCAGCAGTGCCACAGGCTGATCGCTTCCATGCCACACCTCACTGATGCTGGAATTTTTGTGCTAAAGGAGCCCCGACCAAGTATTGAGTGCATAAATGAACATACTTTAAAGAACTTGAACTTTTCTGTTTTGCAAATCCTTTTTTTGATTGATCTTAGGAAATATTCTAATATTTTGAGATACTGGATTTTTGACTTTCATGAGCTGTAAGCTCTAATCATCAAAATTAAAACAAAAAAACTTTTGAAATGTTTTACTTTACATGTAATGAATCTAGAATATATGAAAATTTCACTTTTTGAAATAAGTTACAAATAAAAAATGAACTTTTTCACTCTATTCTAATTTTTTGAGATGCACCTGTATGTGGTCTTCTTGTTGATATCATATAATAGTATATGTTGAAATTTATACAAATGCTGCTGTAAGTAAATTGTCAACTTTTTCACCTTGAGGCATGAGTAGAATAATGTCATCTTTTAATCTGAATGCATTTTTATACCCAATTGTTTTGAATGCTTGTTATTGTAAGCAAGCCTTTCAGCAAGTCCATTAGCAGCTGATGATTGTTTACAGTATGATGCAGATTACTTCCTACTATAATTAGTAGGAAATTCGTCATGGGGTGTAGGAAAAAAGATGAACAGACTAGCACACAATTACTCCTCATTTAAATGATAAGGTACTTACCGCACGGCCTGATGTGTGTGTGTGAGCTGGAAGCTTAGCCTCTTGAATGACAGGCCTGCGGTGATGTGTACGTTCATATCTGCTGTCAGGATAGCCAAAATGATCTGGGTGGCTGCTGGGAATGTGCTTTCTGGAATCAGGATAGTGCTGGTAAGTTGAGTCGACTGATGGAGAGTGTCGTGGATCAGTTGGAGAATGGTAGTGTGGAAATGTATATCTATGGTGTGGGTCATATGATGGCTGGAGTCTGGGATCAAGTGGCACAGGGTACTGGGCTCCTGGTTGTGGAGGGCCTTGTTGGGGAGAGGTTGTGGGGTAATCCTGAGAGTACTGAACCACTTGTGGAGGCTCCACTGCTTCCATCTGGTTATCCTAGAAACCAAAACGTAGCAAGGAGAAGAGACATACAGTATATGACTCCATAACTTGCATCTTAAGATGCGGTGACATTTACTGTTTATTGGTGAACTTTTTGTGTGCGAAATCCATTTCAGTAGGAATCTGTGAGACAATTTTTGCCCTCAAATTGTAGTTTGTGTATTATAAGGATTTATTAAGTACTTAATAAATTATTAATTAATTACTTAACTACTAAATACATTTAATGTTACTCACCAGACCCTTGGGGAATGGGGTGTATTCACCAAGCTGAAATGAAACAACCAGAAAAATCAGGCATAATAATGTTCTCAGCAAATACCTATCTATCTGTCTATCTATTTATTTATCTATATATAAAAACTTTTACACAGAATATAAGACGGCATATATTTAATTGATGAATAAGAAATAAAATATATAACCTAGGGTATGACTTTAACCCTAAATTCAACATGCATGACATAAAACAGCAACTACTGTACAAATACACATTTGGGCGCCTGGATGTCAGTTGTTTCTACAAATTACAGCAAACCATTTGTTTCTATTTTTCTGTAGTTTTTGGCAATCTGTAAAAAGGTAGCTATGATTTCTTGTTTGTAAGTCAAATACACAACTCTTTTTTTTTATTTTGGGTGTGCTTTTGTGGCATTCAAGCGAAACACTAATTTTGCCCTTCAGTTTTTTTGCCACTAAATAGGTGTAACAGCTTCACTACTGTGAAGTCATGTGCATACGCTCTCTTGACTGTGAATGAGCTTTCTATTTGATACTTATGTCTCTGCAAAACCAAATTGGATGTTTCCCAATTGGTGGCAGTTTTCAAACTGATAAGTGTTTTTAACCACTTTAGCCACTTGCCTATTGGTTTGCCCACAGACTGAGAAATGCCACTAGCATTCTGCAAAATGTTCTATTTGTTGTACTTGTTCTATTTAAATGTTCAGTCATTCACGTATGTGGTGTTGTCTGCTCAAAAATTCACAAAAACAAAAAGTTATACTTAATTTTCCATATTTCACCCCTACAGTAGCACACATCTGAGGGAGAAAGCCTTTCAAATTATACTCCACTGACTATGAGGGTGAATGGATGTGTTCCTCACATGTGCACAACCTAATGGACCTATGTTTTTGAGCACAATCACTCTCATATGTGCTGCTGTTTGTGTGTGTGTGGACAGCAAAATAAGGCTTAAGTTTACACTCTTCTTACATAAAGATGGAGAGACAATAATAGACAATTACCATGACTTCTCTGATGCCATCATGTACTCTCATATAAAGTTCTCTGTTGTCTTTTACATAGATTAGCGTGCCTTCTGGATACCGGATAGTTGTTGCAGCCATGGTGTCAACAGACCTCAAAACCATAACCTGAGGAAAAAAGAACAGACCACCTAACTAGAAACAATGTCATCAATGTGCCCACACACAGTAAGTACTGCTTCAGTGGTGTAAACTCACCCCAGTTAAATGTCCAGGAGGTCCAGGGGGTCCAGGAGGTCCAGGAGGCCCAGGAATACTGATTGCTAAAGGATCAAGGTATTAAAACAAAAAGGCAAACTATTTTTATTTATTGGCTTTTGCATTTATTGGATAGGACAGTTTGAGAGAAGACTGGAAAAAGGGAGAGACAAGAAATTAGATCAGGATATGAAGCAGGTCAGGTTCAAATCTGCATCTCTCGCCACCCAAAAGATCTTTTACGTGTGAGTGGCTGTGTGTAAATTCCTTACTTTGTGAGGGCCGGTGTGCACCTGGCAGCAATGATCCTGGGGGTCCAGGTGGACCTGGTGGGCCAGGACTACCTGGGCGACCATCATAACCAATTCCTGGGGCTCCAGGAGGCCCTGGGGGACCTGGACGTCCTGGAGGTCCACTAATAGATTCTCCTCTAGGGCCCTATACCGAAATAAACATTCAGTTAAGAAAGCTGCTTTAGACAATAAGGAGAAACAATGGTTGACTCAGAATCTAAGAAGCATTGTTTCATGTCTGTGCTCTCACCGGTGGTCCGGGTCTTCCGGGTGGAGCTTGTGCTCCACTATGATGAGGGTCATAGTAACCTACTGCTGGTTCTCCCTTCTGTCCTTTAGGCCCAAACTCTCCTTTCATCTCATTCTACAGCATAACACATTACAAAATCAAGTACAATTTCCATATGCTTCACATATTCAGCAAAACTTTACATGCAAACAGGAAACTTGTATAAATTTGGAAACATCATACCTTAAATGCATAAATGTCAAAGGTGGTAGTGAGACCTATGACAGACAACATTGACGTTCAAATCATGTTCACATTTCTTAGTTTAGAAAAAAAGATATTCACTGTTCTGAATCTTTATTCAACTGTTCCTACAGTATAAAAAGACTTGATGTGTCATACCTGGCAAGCCAGGGATGCCAGGTGTTCCTCTTTCACCCTTATCCCCTTTGATAGCTGAGGTAATGAAATTTGAGATGTATTTACATTTATTCAGGTAGCAGATGCTTTTATCCAAAGCAATATACAAATTCTTATGAAGAATACTTTGGAATAAGAGCACACTTATTCATCGCAAACAAATATTCTTTTACACATATTCATGCTAAACTAAACTGGAATGTAATAACACCAGATATGGATTCGAAAATGACTTTTCTGATTTATTTACTCACCATAGGGAAATCTTGAGCTGCCGTCATCATAACCCTTAAGGTAGATCAAATTAAATATTGTGAGCCAGTACAAATACTATTTTTATAACAAATAAACCCACAAGATATTAGGTACTTTTATCTTTTTAAAAATATTAATTACTCACATCATATCGTCCAACAGAAACTGGAGGTCCTGGAGGACCAGGTGGCCCAGGCGGACCAGGGGGTCCCTAAAACCAGTTCAAAATCTATAGTATAGTATATAGTATAATCCACACTTCTGTATTAACAGTGAAAACTAAATAAATGGTATTAAGTTGTTTATTCTTTACCTGATAGCCATAACCATATCCTCCACCTGAATCACCTTTCTCTCCTTTTTTACCATTTAGACCAGGACGACCCTTTTGATTAAGAATATTGAGAGATCAGGAATATACCAAATTGTGAAACTGACCAAAAATCAAATTCAATAAAAAGTTAATAAAATAGATAAATAAATTAGAAAAAAAAATCTCTTTGACCATTAGCATCTGAGAAAAAAGAATATTGTATAAATACAATATAGCTAAATCTGGAGGATTCCTCATATCATTGTTATTTATCAACATATCACCCAGCCCCAAAACTTACTATGGTAAAGCATATAACAGTATGTAAAACTGCTTTGAAATAATGTGTATTGTGAAAAGTGCTATAAAAATGACTTGAAATTGATGCCAGCTTTATTTTGAAATATAAAAAGACAGACTGCATGAGATAAATTATTTATTCAATTGAATAATAATTAACTTAATATAATGATATAATTGTATGTAATAAGTATATAATTGTTTTACAGTAAATGCATATGTTTGTTAAAGTACATATACTTTTTAATTGGAGCCAACTGAATGTTTAGTCAAATTATTTTGGCTGATTTGTTGATGTGTTGCTACAGTCTGTGCAAAAGGCAATGATAAAATCTTTCTACAGAAAATGTAAAATAGCAGAAAATCTTGTTGGAATTGATTAGAGATACTCACTGGTCTGCCTGGTAATCCTATTTCTCCTTTTGGTCCGGGTGGCCCAACTGTTCCCTAATGAGTGAAAAATATAAACCTATCTATAACATATGGACTTTAAATATCAGCAGCATTAAGAATGATCAATGTATTTATTAATAAGGAAATTTTTCAGGTAAAAAATAGAGCTTTTGTGTGGTATTCCTCAGAGAAACAGAAAGCAAAAACTCACCACAGGACCCTCTGGTCCTGGAGGTCCTGGTTCACCCTAAAACAGATAATGACTAGGCTACATCAAATGTCTAACAATGCTATGGATGCTTAGAAGGTCTGATCTAAACTCATTTATCTGAATGAAACCTGCTGGTCTCTCACCAGCTGTCCTGCCAGCTCCCCCATGTAAATAGGTTTACCACTGGAGTCTACGATCAGGCCAGGTTCACCCTTTTGACCCTAAAGAAAAAAGAGTGAGATGACAAAAACTGCTCACTGAATAAAGGTAGTATCTTCTAAACACTGCTGTTACCATATATATATACACATACAGCTCTGGAAAAAATTAAGAGATCACTGCAAAAATAAAGTGTTACCACAACATATTACCTTGACAGAGTCTCCTGGTAGTCCAGGTTCCCCCTGGTCACCTTTCGGACCCATTGGTCCCTTTAAAGATATAAAAAAGATGTAAATAAATAAAAATGCATTATAAAACTTTATCACTTCGCACAGTCTAAAGTGTCAGTCTGGCCTCACAGAAAATTCTGTTTTGTCAAGCTTGTCTAAACTAATCAATCTTTGATTGTGATCTTTTAAGTTTAAAAATGACAAAAATTGGTCTGCTCTCTAAAAGTTGTTTTTATACAGTACTGTGCAAAAGTCTTTTCAGGTAGGTCTCTTGAAGCATCTTGGAGACGTTACCACAGTTCTTCTGGATTTAGTCTGTCTCAGTTTGTTCTGTTTCTTCATGTCATTCCAGAGAGACTAGATGATGGTGAGATCAGATCTCTTGTGTGGAGCACTGTGTGTTGTCAGACTCCTTTTGCAAACAAAAATCTTACTGGATTATTACAATTAATGGCAAAAATAATGTTTGTAAATGTAAACTGTTATTTCCTACTGACACACTACAGCAAAAGATAGAAATAACTGACTTAAAACCATTTTTTTGTTGGTGAAAATACTAGTGGCCTAAGACTTTTGCACAGTACTGTATAATAGATTTTTTGTCTCCTGCTTTAACTTATATAAAACAGTTTTTAGAGTGCAGAGGAATCTTTTTAATATTTGAACATATATATTTGAACATATGTAGATGTTATCCAAAATATAAAATACTTTTACAAATCACATACTGGTTACTAGACTTACAACAAAATTACAAGTCATTAAAAACTTACAGGGAATCCTGCCTGACCAGCTATACCAGGTGTACCCTAATAAAACAAGAACAAAACACAATGCTTTGAATGTGGTTCTATATGTATTATAATGCAGTAGAGATATGTAAATAGTAAATCATAATTACACAGGACATTCTGTATTGAACTGCATGCAATTTTACATACTTAAATTAATAAAGAGCTATGACTAGTATTTATCAGTTCCTTTCACCTGTGGTCCAGGGATTCCATATTCTCCATTTGTCTGAAATTAAATGTCACTTAAGTCATTGTTTTTTTGTAAAGGAGCAGTAAAGTGTTATAGAGTTATACAATCTCCTTTGAGGATTTACTGTATGGTAACACTTACACTGCCATTAATATAGATCACTTGTCCTGGAGGACCTGGTGGCCCTGGCAGTCCTGGAGGTCCAACTGCACGACCAGGATCGCCCTAAAGACAAATATATTATTATAAATGTATTGGTTAGGTCCACAGAATAGTTGCACTGTTAAACTGGTTTGAATACCACTGTTGCTAAAGGTTGAGGGAACCAGCGATAGAGATCATATATATATCCAACCTAAGTGTCTTCAAATGAATACTCACTTTGGCACCTTTCCATCCTCTCTCCCCCTTTAGCCCCTGTAAAAAAAGAAATCATTTAAAAGTTACAATTTTGCTGTTCAAAGCTGATCTTCATGCTAGTCATCTTTCACTCACTATTTTTCCTGGAAAGCCATCTAACCCTGGGATTCCCTCTCGTCCTCTTTGACCTTCTTCACCTTTCTGGCCTGGAATACCTGGTAAACCAGGTTTTCCCTGCAGTTTAAAGAAAAGAGAATGAACTTTTCTCCCATGTACTGTAGGTGTAATGTTCATTATAATTTGTAACTTGGATATCACATTATAAACATATAAGTCATTGACTTACTGGTAGTCCAGGTATCCCCTGAGGTCCCTTTAGAGAGAAAAAAAAAACAGGGATGAGGTGGAATAAGCACTGTTTTGCTGTGATGATAATGTGACAGCAATTTATAGTTACCTGTGGACCTGGTGGCCCCATGACTCCTGGAATGTATTGAAGATCAACTTCTTTTTCTTTCCCATCAGTCTGAAAACACATTGGATATGGCAGATCAAGTTCTAGGCTTCCTAGAGGCACAAAGTCCTAATACTGCATGGCCGTTGCAATAGCCATGAGAATAAAAGCCTTGAGGGTGTTCAAAGATTCAAAGATTAAGTAACTTACAGTAATTCGGAAGGCAGGTCCTGGGGGTCCCGGGGGTCCTGGAGATCCTTGAGGTCCCATAGGCCCAGGTGGCCCTGCCATACCTTCTGGCCCTGGGATCCCTGATGAACCCTGTGGACCCTAAAGAGAAGGGAATGGGAAGGGAGAGTTGAAAACTTGCAATTACAGAAGTGTTCTAAAAAAGCTTAAGTTGACTGTCTTTAGTTGACTACTTGAAATTGAAGTTTAGTCTTGATAGGTAATATGCCTTGTTTACAACATGGTGAAAGGTAATAGGTGGTCTTACCGTAATCTGTCAACAATATATTATAAACTTAAAGATCAGTTAAAATCATCTATTAGACAGTGGTTTATGGATTCACTTCATCAACATCTCATAGCACCGAACTATCACAATTTCAACACAGCAAAATATACGACATACTAAAGCCTCTTTTACTGAAGTCACATGACTTTATTTTATATGCACTCTGAACAACTGGTTTAAAACGAGCTAATTCTAAAGTTTTGAAGCTTCATGAAGCAGTGTTTTGAATGCATCCATTAACAACAGCTGCAGCAGTGTATAAATATCTAAGACCAATTACAATAATTTGCCATATCCATTACCATGCTATACGTATATATTTAGAGAGATGTCATGAACTACAATAAATATCACTCAAGAAAACAGTGTAATGCAGGTTATCTGAGCAGTCCTCAGTTGTCACAGTGTTGTGAAAATGCATGAAAATGACAAGCAAGCCTCACACAATTAAACATGCATTGGCTAAAACACAAGTCTGAAATCATCGATTCACTTGCCCTCATTGATTGGTAGGCGAAATTTTGGCGATGAAAATTTATCTTTAGTGAACTAAATTAACACTTTCATTCATTAGTCAAGTTCTGGTGTCACACCACACCCAGTGTAGTTAGTTTGTAGTCATGCATGACTTTAGAATACCTGTGCCCCACTAGTCTCCCAGGAAGGAAACCAATTGGAGAAAAAAGAGAAAGCAGAGCTTTGCTATGGGGAGAAAAAAAATATAGTGAAGATTAACTTCCCAATGAAAAAAAGCCCCATAGATAGAAGTATGTCTGAGATATGTGAATGTCTGACTTTCAGTCACATTTCAGCATTCTGTGATCAAATCTTCACATCTAATATATTAAACATGCTAGCATCAGTTGTCTTACCTTTTCCCCTGCAACTCCAGGTAAGCCAAGGTCACCACAGTCTCCCTAAAAGAGAGAGAAAAAATTAATTGTTTGATTTCATTTTAATATCAGGCCAATTAAAAATCATTTCAATGTTTAATTTACCTTTTGGCCTGGAGGACCAGGAGGACCAGGTTTTCCAGGTCGACCTGGGGGCCCCTGAGTCATAATAAAGAGAATAAACAGAACACAAACAAAATTCTACTAAATGTTTTAAAATGAATGGGATTAATGAAGAGAGGACAATTTCTTACAGGACGTCCAGGGAACCCATTTTGTCCAGGGGGACCAGTGGGGTCAGCTTCAAAAGATTCTAATTCTGATTCAGTTGCCCAGTCTGGTCCAGGGGGCCCAGGAAGCCCAGGAAGCCCAGGAGGCCCAGGTAGACCAGGATGACAACATAAATGCTGAAAATATGAGAACATATTGAACTTTAACTCCAAAATGAAATTATACAGTCAAACATCAACAGCAGCAGATCTGGTGAATTTATTAGGATATTCAGTAGAATAAAATACAATTTTTTTAATTTACTAATACTAATAAATACTAATTTATTTTAGGAAAATTATAATTAAACAATTAAAAATACATAATTAAATAATTAAAAATACTTAATATATTTTTATAATATGATGTTTGACATGGTGTGGTAACCATATTGAAATGGTTTTGAATGGGCAAGGTTACATTGGGAAATGCAAAATTTATTAATATACCAAAGTGCTGCCAGGATACATATTGCCCTCAAAATTGTTGATGCTTTATATCAGAAAGCTTTTAATAACTTTTTGCCATTATGGTCAAAATATGAGAAGACATGAAATTCAACTTATATACATGTATACATATATACAGCGCCCTCCACTAATATTGGCACCCTTGGTAAATATGAGCAAAGGTGGATGTGAAAATAAATCTGCATTGTTTATCCTTTT
>JAFVLL020005670.1:0-26216 GCA_021397915.2 Tor tambroides | reverse complement strand
GAAGCGGAGGCTATTCTGTTTCAATCATTTCTGGAAGTCCTGTGTTTGCGACATGGTGGGGGCTTAATGCTTTCCTGTGGCTGTCTGTTGTTCCCCCTCTCTTTCTCTCTTTTTTGCCTCTCTCCATCTCTCTTGCTCCATCTCTCTTTCAGTCTTTATGTTGCTTCTCACTTGTCTGCCTCCTCCTTGCCTTAAAGGGATAGTTCACCCAAAAAAAAGACTCTGCCATAAATACTCACCCTGATAATGTTCCAAACCTGTATGAATTTCTTTATAGAGTGCTGCAGTGATGACGCACTTTTGTAGGCCAACCCAGAAGTTAGCATCACCTTGATTCCCTTTGCTAAAACACAATAGGATTTTTCCATTGGTTTTTGGAATATTGGAGAAAATAAGCAAAAGTTTATGATTCATACATATTTTGTTGATTATGATGATCTTCACAAATGACCTCAACTTTTATGATTTTAAAGCCTAAATAAAATCTAAACGTAGGCTTTGAACAAACTACAGTTGTATGACTTTAACGTCACCACCATTAAACTTCCGACAACTCTTTCAATCTTTATTTACAAAACATTTTCCCTGAACGTTTGAATTTGAGTAGTTTGCAAGAGTGCGGTTATAAACACAATGAGGCTGTGAAAGTGGACTAGTGAGTAGATGAGTTTATCTTTTCGGTATGATGACGTTAAAAACCTCTCTAGTTCCCTTTAGCTATAGCAACTGCCTTTTTCAAGACAAGTAAAAGCTTTAAAAAAGTACAAGGGGGAATTACAGATGTATTTTATGTCATAGAATAAAATGTGAAAGCAACTTGAGCTTGTGTACCAAAGACCATATTTCAGGCATTTAACAAAAAACACATTCAAAGACAACTTTAAGACGATGGAACGTAAGTGCTAAAATGCTAAGTTGCTTTCTGGTTTTGGTCTACAAAAAATGTTATTCTTGCAGCACTCTATTCGTTGGAACACAACTGGAAGATTTTCAAAAACTGCTACTTCATGCTATGCCATGCTACTTCAATAAATGGGCACTGGTTTTCAAGTTTAAAAATATGACAAAGCATAATAAAATTTGTCCATATTACTCTGTGTCATGTAACAAAAGAATGATTCCTTAAAGGGATAGTTCACCCAAAAATGAAAATTCTGTCATTAATTACTCACCCTCATGTCATTCCAAACCCATAAGACCTTCGTTCATCTTCAAAACACAAATTAAGATATTTTGGATGAAATCCGAGAGCTTTCTGGCCCTGCATAGACAGCAACACAACTGACACGTTCAAAGCCCAGAAAGGTAGTAAGGACATTGTTAAAATAGTCCATGTGACATCAGTGGTTCAACCTTAATGTTATGAAGCTACGAGAATATTTTTTGTGCGCAAAGAAAACAAAAATGTCTTTAACGATGTCCCTATTACCTTTCTGGGCCTTCAACATGGTAGTTGCTTTACTGTCTATGCAGGGTCAGAAAGCTCTCAGATTTCATCAAAATATCTTCATTTGTGTTCTGAAGATGAATGAAGGTCTTACGGGTTTGGAACAACATGAGGGTGAGAAATTAATGACAGAATTTAGATTTTTGGGTGAACTATCCCTTTAATAAATCAGATATCACAACTTCTCTCATGGACGTGCAAAGGAGAACCAGGGCAGATGTCAAGATTTTTAGCCTATATTGGCCTGTTCCTCACACAGTTGCTATCATATGGCTTCAGAAGAATTAGTATATAGCACGCAACTCATATGGACCACTTTTATGATGCTTTTACCTCCAGTCCTCATTTATTGCGTGGAAAAGAACAACCAATACAGCTCTCAGAATATCTCCCTTTGTGTTCCACAGAAGAAAGAAGTCAGTGACATGAGGATGAGCAAATGCAACTGTATGTGTGCAGACTGGACATGAGACGAGAAGTGAAGAGGTGCGGCGGCCATCTGCCCCGCTCTGCTTTTGCGCATCCATCCCCTGCCCCCCTACAAGCAGCCGCGTGCTTCTAACCCCTTGATTCCTCCTGTCGTGCTCCAAGCACATTTCACCTCTTCCCTACGCAGAGCTCTCGCAAAAGCTCCTCCTTAATCTGACTAAGGGCTAATCTGTTTTGGGATGGGGGGGCCAGACGAGGCTTAGAGCCACCAGACTGGCTGACTCACTCTGTCAAACACCCGCCTTCCTTCCATCCATCCGTCTATCCATCATCCTGCCGGCACTGCCAGACAAGAGACACCTGTCTGCTATGGAGATCAATGCTGCCAGCAGTGGAACCCTGTCTAAATCACCCAATGATCACCTCTCTCTCTCTCTTCCGGTGCATGTCACACTATGGTTAGAGGTGTATTTGAATGATTTTGGCAAAGAACAATCTGTATCCTATAGGATTTGGTTTGATTTCTGCTGCGCTTATTAAGTTAGCCTTTCGATTTCCCTTGTGTCTTGTGGTTTATGGCCCCTGTGCTGACTCTGACATTAGAATGAGTGGGAAAAAAAGAGAGTGATATTGAGAGAGAGAAGTAAACAAACTCTGAAAAGAGGAGGTGAAAGAGGAGAATAGAATAATGATGTCACCGTCAGCCAATGAGCGGCGTGCACCAGAGAGCATTTAAGGGCTGTCAGCTGTCCTGTTCCATCCTCATCACAGTACACACACAGTGGCTATGTTTGGAATGGAATACTAACTGCGCAGTATGCGCTGCATACTATTTAAAAACAAATAAATAAATACAATTTAAAACAGGCGAACAGTTGCCATTATGCAACTTTAACCATTTCAAACAGTAGTTTCACATGATTGCATAACGTTACATGTGAGTGGTGTCTAGTTTTTTGGTTTTTATTCAATTTTGTGTAACATGTTTTAACTTAGCCTTCATAGGGCAAGCGGTTTGGAAAATAGAGATGAAAATTCACAAATGTAATAACTTCCAGTTCATTCATTACACTAGAAATTGAAAGTCATAAACACTTCTGTTGAAAATTTGGGGTCGGTAAGATGTTTTAAAAGTCTCAGGGCTGCATTTATTTGATCAAAAATACAGTAAAACCACAATACTGTGAAATATTATTACAATTTGAAATGTTTTATATTTTGAGATATTTTAAAATCGAATTTATTCCTGTAATTGCAAAGCTGAATTTTCAGAAGCCATTACTCCAGTCTTCAGTATCACATGATCCTTCAGAAATTATATTCTAAGTCTAATTTTTGTTACAATGTAAAAGCCTTTACAGTCACTTTTGATCAATCAAAAACAACTTATACTGACCACAAAGTATTGAGCGGTAGTGTACAATATTCTGTATTGCACGTTTTTACATATATTGAAGGTCATTTTGCATCTTGCAGACTGCGCACAGTAAACATACTACAGTGCATACTGGAAAAATGGTAAGATTACTATGTTGGTATGCTATATAGTAGTATGTAAGTATACTGAATATAGCCATTCACTCATCTTTTTTTGTATTTTTGATTCAGGCACTATTTTGACATTGTTTCTTTCTCAGACCCTCTGCATCAGTATTACAAGTAGAGGAAATGGCCATTGTCAGTGTCAGTAGTTATAATATCTGATTTCCCTACAGAGCATAAGCCCTAAAACTACATGCCCAATTTTTGAATTGTATTACAATTTGAGCACAGATCAGTTTCATATATTGAATATTGAGTGTTAAAGCTTGATTGTCAAGATTAATTGTATGCTACTACAAACATGCCGTGTATAAAACACAACACGCTGACTGACGAGGACTGAACAGGACAAGATCAGGATTTTATTATTTGTGTTTTCGACAGGTTCAGTGAGAGGGTTTGACATACAGTGTTATTCATCCAGACCATAAACACTACCAATTTTTCACACTCAGCTGCACGTGTAACTGCATTGCCTTATTTAGCCGTGAAGTTAATGAGGACAATCTATTATGAGGCCCATTGTTTACCACAGTAAAACAGCTGCTTAGTGTAATCATATCTTTTTAATCTGAACTGTAAGCCTTATGGAGTAGTTCACAGTCCTCCGTAACAACAGGGGGCAATAACAGAGTATTGCACACACAGCTTTCCTGCTGTTTACATTGGTTTGTGTGCAGATGAATCTATATTTTGCATTCAAAAATTCATATTTTATGATCATTAAGAGTCTTGCGTTGATTAAAAAAAATACATTTTTCTCCCTCCTGTTTTATTACTATAATGCAAACATAAAAATATTATAACATCTTAAAAATATTATACGAATGCAAGTATTTATACAGCGTTGTAGTTTTTGTACTGCTATTTATTCTGATTTAAATTAAAAAAATATATATATTTTTCTGAATTTCAGGTGAAATATGACCGGGACACATTTTCTTGAGATGTGCTAAAGTTGTTGTTCAGATATCAGAGATGTCTGTTTGACACACATACACTCATAAGCACTTATAAATATAATCTCTACCTTAATTGTTGATATTGTAGGGTCTATGACATGAATACAGATAACCTTTTAGCGTAATGTAAGCTTTTTTTAGGCAGTGTTACGTGGCAAAATAAGATCGCTATGTCGGCTTTGATGTGAAATTGGGGCTGTGGCGTTTTAGCTCTGGGTTTGAACCCATGGTTCTGTGTCCCACTTATCAATAAAGACAGAATCTCATCAGTCCATTTCACATGAAATCACAGAAAAACAAAGCTCTGAAAGGAAGAGGGGAGGTCGAGCTTGCTCAGCTCACCAAAGCCAGCTGCTGCCTCTGAGGGTGATTGTGCCGCGGGTCTTGTCCCTCTCCGAGAACAAAAACGGGCCACACACAACCTCTCTGCTCCTCTCCCAAAATAAATAAAGAAGCAGAGGAGTCTGTATATATATATATATATATATATGTGTGTGTGTGTGGTGCCAGATGATGAATAAGTAGCCACCAGTCGCCCTCTTCAAATCGGGGACGCTAGCCAGAGCAGCAGCGGCACGCACGCTATGCGACGACCCAAAACTAGACAAGGGCGAGACGGAGGCAGGCAGCACCGCAGAGAAATGTAGCGGTCTGTCAGTGTATTTTTCATGAGGAAAAGAAAAATTGTTCGAAAAAAACACTGCAGAGGATGTTCAATCACACGAAGTATACAAAAAAAAAATCTGTGAAATGAAACTAGAGAAAATAGAGATGCATGATATGTCTGTCTTTTTGATTCATGCATGATAAATTCATCTCAATTTAATTTATCTTTATTTATTTTTTAAATTTTTGTCTGATGAAGAGCCTGTATGCTCAAAATATCACCTATGTGTGATAGTCTGTTATTACATTTTTGAATTTTGGGAGCCTAGGTGTGCTGACTTTTTTCTATTTTTTTTTTTTAAATATTTTACATTTACTTTTCACATTTAAATTGCTGCCATAAAATACTATTTTAACATTTAAATCGCCGCCACTGTTAAATATGTTAAAGTGTTTAGCAAATCCATTTTTCATAGTGTACATTATACATCACGTGTAGCATTTAAAATGATTATTTCATTTATTTTTATTATTTATTTGTTTAAAGACATAATGAGAATATTGTTTTATATTCAATTTTTTTTAGACAAAACAATAGCAAAAACAGCATAAATAGTATGCATTTTAATAATATCAGCCAATTATGAGTATTTGGCCGTGAAAATAATTATCAGCTGGTCCAAATTTTAATATTGCCGCTTCTATATCATAAAATTAATGAATCATTTCTGTAATGAATTAAAACTAAACTGAAAAGTAACGTAAATGTGTAAGTAGCAAATAAAATAAAAGCAAAATTGATAACCCAACAACAGTAATAATCTAATAAAATTTGGCCTTTGGGCTCTCTTAATATTTTAACAAATCTCTCTCCTTTTGATTTTCACTCTTTCATATTCCCTCATGCTTGTGCACATTACATGCTCTCTGACATCCACAAACTGTTTGTTATTTGGAGATTTGCTATCCACCATCTGTCAGATTAGCAGGTTGCTAATGACCTTGTCAGTTTTTGAGGGTAAAGCTGTTGCATCATTTAATCTAGGTTCAAGGAAGGGCCGCTATATGACTGCCGCCGACATCCGCTTTAAATGGCAGGCCAAATATTTATGCGCTCAACGCTGGATTACTGTCTCCTTCAAGTAAACATAAAATGTAGATGTGGCGTTTTGACTCCAGATGTTGTGCTAGAGAAATGTGTGTGTTCACCATGCCAGGATGAAGAGTGTGCCAGCGGTATTGAAGCTGTTCTGCAAAGCTACTGATGACTGTCCGCAGAAACAGGGCTTGACAGAAGCGATCCGTGGAACTCAAAAACTCCTGATTGAGCCTGAGAGGAGACGAGACTCTCGCTGTGACTGCACATGAGGGAGTGTGCGTGTGCTTTTTAAAGGAATAGTTCACTTAATAACGAAAATCCTGTCCAAACTTGTATGACTTGCTTTTGTCCATAAAACACAAAAGCAGAAGTTTAGCAGAATGTTCATGCTGCTCTTTTCCATAGAATGAAAGTGAATAGTGACCAAATGGAGTCTGAGGTGATTCCACGTTTTACGCCTTAATATGAGCACTCGTGGTGTATTATTATGAATAAATGTGTGTTGTTTTCAGTGAGCTAGGTGTGTGTGTTTCTGTATGAGGGTGTGTTGATTTGTGAAGTGAGTCTGTGGCTCCCGGACAGCAGTGGGGTATTTTCTAACCCCCCATCAGCCAGGCAGCGAGCAGGCGCGGGGCTGCCAGGAAACACAGCGCATTTAATGAAGCAAATCTGGGAAGTCGAGTATTTTTAGCAAACTCTTGCGCAGAGAGGAAACACCTCCAAAAGCAGTGGAAAACCAAAATAAAACTTCTCGCCTCCCCCTCTTTCTGAATCAGCCAGACTGTGGTGGCCCGTGTCTGTTCGATTTTCGAGAACTGCCTGGTTTGTAGGAACCTAGCGTGACGCTGGCACCGAACACAGTCTGGGTGCGTGTTTGTATAAAACTACATAGACTAGAGTTGTACTTAGAGAGAGATTGGCTGTCTGGGTAAGTCTAAAGAGTGTTTTATTTTTTATTTTTTTATTTGAATTATTCACTTTTTTAACAAATTTTAAACTAATTAAATTTAAAATTAATTAAAATAAATGTTATATTTTATCTATACATTTTCATTTATTTATTTAGGTATAACTTGAAATAATGTTTTTTTTTGTTTTGTTTTGTTTTTAAATTTGTTATTTTTCTTTTTTTAACTTTTCACTCTAATTGTTTTGTCAGATATATTTTTCACATAAAAAAGCTACATTTCATGCAAAATAAAGTACTTTTTGGCCAAATTTTGTAGTCTTCAAGTATTCAGTTATGGTGAGAATGAAAGATTTATTTCGTCATAAAGGACAAGTCTTTTCCATAAGAAATTTTGATCCCACTTTATATTAGGTGTCTTTAACTACTATGCACTTACGTCAAAAAATTAATTGTTTGGTACAGTATACCTATTGTATTCATGTTTAATTGTAAAACACATTTGCTGCTATTGAGGTGGGATATGGTTAAGTTTAGGGACAGGTTTGGTGGCCTGGTTAGGTTTAAGGGTGGGTTAAGGTGTAGCGGTAGGAATGACAGTGTAATTATAGATGCAACTAGAGAAATGAATTACAGGAAGGTATTTTAAATGTAAGTACAATATAAAACATGTATGTACATAAGTGTATTGCATCGAATATTAATTAATGTAAGTACATAGTAGTTAAAGACACTTAATGTAATGCATCATTTTTTGATGTGCACGAGGATGATGCATTTCATCCCATATATGGAGTTCCTTCCTTCCTGCCGAATGTTGAGCATGTGTTTGTTTTACTACACTGCCTCATACTGCTCAAAGTAATGCCTCTTTTTTTCTTCTGTATAGGTGAGCAAGTGTATGTTGTTTGTGTAAACTAGATGGAGGGAGAGAGAGAGTAATGGAATTGCCATGCATACTTCCATACAGACAGTTTAATGACTCTCACATTTCTTGCTCACGCTGGAACTCACAAACCCAGGGATATGAGTGAGTGGGACAGATATTTGATTATGTTATTTTCTCTGTTTCTTTCCGTTGTTTTGTTTCCTGAAACAGATGGCACCGATCTGCAGTGACCTGTTTGCAGAGGCAGGCGTGCGTCTATTGGTTTTACCCGCCTGGGTCATGAGCCTTGTGGGATTGAGTGGAGGAAACATCCACCTCTCTGTGTGTACTGTTGTGGTTATGCCGAGTGTCTAGAATGATCCCAAGTGGGATTGTGTTTCCGGATAAGGATGTGGCTTGATGGAGCCAGGGGTCCGACCGCAGGTCTGTTTAGGGTCCTGTGGCAGTGGAGAGCAAGGCTAACAGCCTGCGCCTGTCAGTGGTAACCTGAGAGTGCTTGAGTGCACATGCATATACACACGTAAGCGCTCGTGGTGTTCATACATACATGCACACAATCACACTCGATGATATATTGGCCATCGCATTTATATGTGCCTTTGGAATGAGTCTGATTATGTCTTTGAAATGGTACAATTATGTGTTTGATAAATCTAATGATCTATCAGCTAATGTTAAGTAATTGATAACAGAACAGAAACACTTTTGTTACGTTACTTAAATAAAATAAAAGTCCAGAACAAAATTAAAAACAATATTTGGCTGCTTCGACAAAGGTGACATATAATGTTTTCCACTTCTGTATGTTTTAAATATTAATTATAATGAATTATTATCCATTATAATAGTAATTATTAATTATGATTGCTTAAAATTAACAAATTCCAAAACAAAAGTAAAAATACTTTTACTGTTGTCAAAGCTGAAAATATAATTTTTTTCACTCCTTTTTGTTTTAAATGTTAATTATATTTAATTATAATTAATACAAAAATTAAAACATATTTAAAAACATATTTTGTTGCTTTCTCAAAGCTAAAAATATATTATTTTTCACTTGTGTTTTAAATATTGATTTTAATTGTTATTAATTATAGTTAATAAATATTAGAATTGGTTATATTTAATATGCTATAAATGTTTGGAAAATAGTGACTTTAAAAAAATAGCTGGAAACTGGAAAACATGCATATGTAATTACCATGGTTACAGCACAACCTCCCTCTCTCCACACCAGAGAGGACTTGTTTACCACTTTTCTACTTCATTCAATGACATGCCAATCATCGTGGACCTCCCCCTCCCTCCTCTGATTGGTCCATCTGTTCACCTCCTAGTCCCGCCTCTTCAGGATTTACTATCAAAACAGAATGAGGTAGTATGCTGTTCTAACAGTACAATCAGACATCAGCCATCAGACATGACTGTTATAGATATTATTAATTTTATCAATTAGAATAATAACAAAAAATTATGCATATTGTTAGGGTTAGATATTTATATTATATTATAGGGAACTACTGTTATTTTTACAGTTCTGTTTTTTGCTGCAAAAAAAAAAAAAAAGAAATCAGTCAGATTATTTTAGGTATTCTGTCAGTTCTGTCATCATTTACTCACCCTAATGCTGTTCTAAATTCAAAAGAACCGAAACATGGAAGCAAAAATTTAATCATTTTTAATCTATCCACGTATGTCATCAACATTTTAAAAAAACAAACTGATAAATCCATATGAATGAGGGTGACTAAATGATGCACCAAAATTAGTATTATAATTTTTATGATTTATAATTTATTTTAATCTCAATTCGGATTTAGAAAAAAAATGAATGGTTGCAGATTAGGCACTCAGCCTGTGTAAACATCCTTGTATTGGTTAACACATCCCTCTGCAACTTGCGTTATTAAAAAATTACTGTTAATAATGATGCAAAGCACACCCATTTGAGCAATTTTTTATTGCAAAATGTGTAATATGCACGCTCCCAGACACGTTCGTTGCCTCAGTAAGGCCGTCTGTCTGCGTTATTGTGCTCTCCCTCAGTGGATTTGTTTTGCACCATAAAGGGGACATTCGGTAGTCTGCCTGCTCTGGGGCCTCTCGCTGGGTCACGTTATCCTAAACCTAAGATTACAAACATCTCTCAGCCCTCCGTGCCTGCGTGCACACCGAGTCTGCAGCAGCAGCAGCGACAGAAGCGAGATCTGGCTCCAGATGCATGTATTTGCCATTTTGGTATACGACATGATGAGTTCAGCTTCAGCGCTGCGTTTGAGTGTTATGGAATTCAAGACGGGTTTGCCTTTTTTTTCCCTCCACGCGCATGTGCTATAGCAGCGTGACGCACAAGGTTTTTTTTTTTTTTCAGCTCCAGGGAACACTATTGAAGCTAGATTGTGAGCCAAGCAGCACATGATGCATTACTGAAAAAGAAATGCCTTGCATTGTTGAAACGAAACAATAAATTGTGTCTGCACTAATGAAGCAATCATGTAATTTAAGTACATTTTTTTCCATCAGTGTCCTGAAATGTGTTTTTGCGGCTGGTGCCGAGCCCAAGAGGATTAACATTCTGCGCTGAGATTACCCATTTTGAACATTCTAGTTATTCTTCACATAGCCCACTGAGTTAAGACCCTAAGACAGAACGGCATCCAAGTGTGTCAGTGGGTTCGCCTGAAGATAATAACACAGTTTTTGCTGCATTTGATCTTAAAAGACTGCGTCAATCTAGAAGATATTGCATTTAACCTTTTATATAATGAGCCCCTATTCAGTTGCTGCTGAGGACGTCTGTGTGCTGTTCTTCTGATCGTGGCGGTTTGGAGCGCCGCAGCGGCTGTGTCTATGTGGTCTGAACGGTCGGCTTTCACAGACAGGGAGGAGAAGGGAGGGCTGGTCAGCTCACTGCAGAGCTGGTCAGAAAGCGGTTGTCTCCCTCATGACTGCTCAAAAGAGCAGACAGGGTCAGTCACATCAGGACCGTCACGCCACAGGGCCCTACGCAACTTTGACACTTCACTAAACAAGTGACCTTCACGTTTAACGGGTTGTTTCTGTGCTATTAAACATCTGCATTCGTGTTTAGATCCTCTGTGGACTTTCTTGTTAGGTAGCGCAACGTAGTGGAAACCCACCATGCTTGGCATAGCTGGATGTAGAGACCAACAATATGGAAATAGTTGCGGCACTCTCACCGACTATAAATAAAGACCATAAAAAATGAAGAAATGTACTGATTTTGATGCTGTATTTTGGTTTTTCTCCTCATTCATTCTTCAGTCAGCCCTAGCTGTCTTCCTTTCCAGCAGAAGGCATGCATGTCTGAAATATTTCCTCATTGAGGAATTGCTGTGGAGCTTTTTTTTGTGTGTGTGTGTGGGATGGAAGAGCAGTTTGCCTGGGGTGCCCCCTTTTGGTGGCATTCCAAATAATGAATAACTTCCTGCTTCCACTCACTACAACTGTGTATGTAAAAGGATTAGAGAGCACTAGCGGGCCAGGAATGCTTATGTTTAGGCTTTTTAGCTCGAGCGTAATTCAATTCTTAGGTAGTTAGAGGACGATGAGATATTTAAGGAGACGTGAGCGAGTTGGTTAGGGTCGGAATTAGAGTTGGAAAGTGTGCTGCTATTAATAGGCCATAAAAGGGCCATGTGGCTATTTAAGGAAATGCAGTTCTCATTTACAGCTCCACGCTATCTATGCCTGTTTTATGTGTGATGTGTATGATAGAATATTCCTAATGCTGGAGTTATGTGATTATGATTTGAAAGGTGACTGGTTTTGCACACGATCTTAATCGATAGGATAGAGCAACAAGCGATAAAGTTATCTTTTCTGTGTAAATCAAGACCGATATTTTATCACATTGATTTTATTTCTTCATCTCATATACATTACGGTATCAATTCCTGGTTTATTTCTACTCTAGTTAGACATCGAAAACTGACTTTGTGTTCAATGAGGGAGTCAGTTGTGAAATCATTAACAGTTTTTTAAAGATTCACTAAGTGAGTCTGATTCAAACCGCTTTTGTGAATCTTTTTGAGTCAGTAAAAAGAATTTTAAAACGATAGTTCACACAAAAATGAAAATTCTGTCATTAATTACTCACCCACATATCGTTCCAAACTCGTAAGACCTTTGTTCATCTTCCCTCTCTCCCGAATGCGTGCCGAAGTCTGACGCGGAAGAGAAGAAATTGCTGAATAAATCAGTCGTTTTGTTTTCTTTGCTTACAAAAAGTATTCTCGTAGCTTCATAAAGTTAAGGTTGAACCACTGATGTCACATGAAAGCTCTCGGATTTCATCAAAAATATCCTTTTTTTTTGTTCCGAAGATGAATGAAAGGTCTTACGGATTATCGTAAAAAGCGTAGGGCGGGATCTGATGTGGGCATTGCGCTCAAAATTAATATAAATTGCTGTTGATTGTGGAGGGGCAGGGTTTAAGCGAAATAAAAAATAAAACATACATGGATGAACCTTTCATCTATAACATGCTTTTACATGCATTTACATGCCGACTCTAATTAGATTTCAGTCACAATTTTACAAAATGTTTTAGTCACATTTCCAACTGTTTCAGTTGCAGTCTGGAGCCCTGCATTACCCTAAATACCCCCGACCACCATGGAATCTCATTGGTCCAAAATTCTGCTTCTCCTGTCTGTTGAACATCAAATATCTTTTGCTGTCTATGATTGTGTCACACTTTGCAGCAGTTTTGCATTTAGTGTGAATAAACGCATTGCTTATCACCAGAAACTTGAGATATGGGCTAAGTAAATATATATGTTTTTTTATTGCTCTGCATGTGCCCTGTGGCTGTTTTGGAAGTTATTCACAATTGCTTGTTGTTTTTCTCTCGCTAAACTTAGGAATTAAACTAAGGAATGTTCTAGTAATTTCTGCAGGGTGGCTTATGATGTGGCAGAATGTGCAGAAGAATGCTAAGCATCTCAACTGGCAGGAGTAGGAAAAGTGTCTCCACCCAAGCCAGTTAAGTCCCTGCTGATGTTTGTTCCACCGTGGAGAGTCGAGAGTGTGTAAAATCACAATCCGGTGCTGTGGGATCACCTCGGTGAACCTTTTTTCATTTGTAAGCCAACTAAGCAAACATACACACTGTGATGGGAGTGAGGACACTTTTAGATTAGCATGCCTCTGAGTGGCTTTTGTTGAAGTAAAAATACAAACAAGAAAGAAAGTGTCCTTGCTGTGGTGGGAGTGATGAAGGTCAGGGTTGTACAGAGACCTGCGTCTTAAGGTGTGGTCACATTGACCGTTGTTCAGAGATTTTTTTTTTCCAGCAAAATCCAGTCAATTGAATAGGAATCCACACAATTTGGCACAAGTGTGAAAAATTTCCCCACACAGATTTTACAGCAGGTTCAAATTGATCATGCAAATTTGCAGTGTTGACCAACAGAAAACTGCTTGGTTTGAAAATGTTATCTTCATGCATCGCTACACTATCGACAATACACAATGGTGCTTTTTTTGGTCCACTTAATATCACAAAAATGTTGCTAATGTGGCTGAACTTTTATTGGCTGTCTATTGGCTGGAAGTGCAATGTGGATTTATAGCTGCGTGGATGGGACGCATCAGGTGCACCTCATCAAATGCTGCCCTCGTCGTGACTCCCCTCTGGACCACCCACTCTTGTCGTGAGCCTGGACATAGGCCATCCATTAGTGCTGGGACGTTGATGATTTGAGGGGATGTGTATCCTCCATCCGCTGAAATCCTACTCATACCAACTAAACATGCTGTACTCATTTCACAAATAAACAAAACGGTTATGTTTCCCCTGTAATGTTGTACTGCATGATGGGAGCTCATAAATAAAAAGGGAAAAATCCCATGTAGACGTTTCTTTGGCTGTGCCCCCTGAGCCTGCTAGGCAGAGTGCCAGGATTCTGTTGCCGGGCGACTAGAAGTGCTGTGCCATGCGGCTTAGTTGCCTCCTCATGTTGAGCTGATGGCGCTGGCTGCCTAGTTAGCGCTTGGAGTCCCACCTCGGGCAGCAACCCACCCAGGCAGACCTTTCAACGGTATCTGCACATATGCTTGTCCTAGACCTGCTGTCAGATTCCTGGACTAGAGTTCCTATTTCATGTGGCGAGCATCACTATAACTATTTCTCTACATATCATATCTGCCAACCACTGATCTATATATATAATGTTCTCTGTTATAGATCAGTGCTGCCAACCCATTACTTTTTGACGAAATTTGCTGTTCTGACATGGAAATAGGCCATACATGTGATTTGTGCATATCTGAGAAATATTTTTTTTCATTCATTCATTTTTATTTAGCCAGTCTGCCACATTTGTTCAGACCAATACAAAAAAAGTATATAGAATTAAATATTACTTAGGGGTGGGCGATATGACCAAAATCTTATATCACAATATGAGTAATTCTATTTCACGATAACAGTATGTTATCACAATATAGTTATTTTTGCTTTGAATAAGGTCTTTATGATATCAAAATTGTTGATACCATAGAAATTTCATAATTCTTGTCACCAGTGTCAATATCACAAAAAACTAGCCTAAATTTAAAAAAAAAAAACTCAAGCTCACTGAAGACAAGTAAACAGTCAGTGATTAAATAAGAATAAGAAACTAATTACAAGCAACAGGACAAAAAAACTACAGTAGAACAAATAAATAAGAAATGCTACATACATTGTAAAAAGTAATCAAATGTATAAAAGTGCATATTCTTCACTGTGTAAAATAAATATATATTTCTTCTTATTAAAGTTACAAAAGTGATTTAGTCAAGAGCAGTGAGAGATTTTCTCTCTTTTGTTGTTTGATTAACATGAATGACAGACAGCAGGAATATTAGACTGCTGTCACTTTAAGAGCTGCCCGGATCCAATATACTGTTACACATGTGTTTTCTTACTCAGTTGTTTGCTTTCACTTAAGACCTACAGTAAATTACTGTTTACGAGGATACTTGCAAAGACGGGTATTTTGACAAATACAAGTGTGTATATATTTAACTGTTTAAGTCCTATAAGCGACAAAAATACCTTTGTTCAGTACTCCCGCACTCTGAGTATGTCTTCACGTGTGTGAACCTCTCTGACAGCACTCGAAACATTCTCTCAGACAAATTAGTTCTCTTTCGTTGCTGATTGCATTTCAGTGGCTTAAAACACGTGTTTTTAAACCGCAATGCTTAAAAACGCATGTAAACGATAAGTTTTTGTGACCACGTAGCACAGCAATGTCACGTAAGCGTGTAAGCGCGATAGAGACGATAGTTGAAAATCTCCAGTTGACAGATTTCTACTTGTTAATTGTGTCTACCAGTATATCACCCACCCTACTAGGGATGGGTCATGATTTTCGAATATTCGATTAGTCGATTTATTCATAGAATATTGAATAGGTTGTGCGATTATATTTGTCTAAAAGTTCCCCATGTTTTCGTTGCTGATGTGGTGGTGACGCGTAAGCAGAGGTAAGCGTTGCCAATAACGCACCTAAAAGCTGTCAAAGACAGAAGATCAGACTCTCTCACGAACACTGTAGACCTGCAACTAAGAACAATGTCAAATAAGAGTTCTGTGCGGACCACAAATATCCCCGACTGGGTTAGAGGTGTGCTCAATCCGTACAGGGAAAGGCACGGAAAACAAATAACGCGTTCTACGGAGCCACTAAAGGGACATATGGTTAGCCGCATGCTAGCGATAGCCTGTTATATTACAGTACTTAAAGAATGGCGGAAATGTGAGGTTTTGTGTATGTTGTTTTTGTCAAAACTTGTATTATTTGAACTGCTAAGTTGTTTAATTATCATTTTATTTTACTGTAATTTTACAGTTGATGTTACCATAAACACAAGAATTGTTTTAAAGCCACATTACTACTTAAACATATACTTCTATTATAAAATTGTAATTTTAGAATTTTTCTAACAGTTTCTACTGCTGATTCCAATAAAATTTTTAAAAGAATCTAAAGAGTATCGCCGAGTATTATAAGACACAAAATATCTAAAATTGACAAAAGTGTTTTTACTTTTCAAAACAACCAGACAATTTTTTTTTAACCTGTAAGAACAATATAATGGGCAAAACATTTCCACTTGGATATAACAAAGACTTTGCGCTTTCTTGATTTCAGCTAGTAAGCAACCATCCAGAACACCTTAGCAATTCCCTAGCAACTATCCACAACACCCAGCAATTGTTACTTGGCTGTTGATCAAAGTCAAACTATCAGCTCTCTTGTGCTTTTCCCACCCTTTCTCTCACTGTCTCATGCATCTCATATTACTGACAGGACTTGTCTCTCATTGCTCGCTCAATGCAAGTGTTTCCATTGGAATGCTTATTGATCCCACATATGTCCCTTGACTCTCCATAGCAAACAAGTGTGTTCAATATGGCTTGTTGTTGAAAGCTTAATTTGAAACACGCTCCTATTTTTTGCACTGCATAAAAGTGACTTTCTCACGCTTTAACAGAAGCTGGTCTCTCATGGAAATAGGCATATGGAACATTTGGGTTTACATCATAATATCAGTAACCTTTCCGCAATGCAACTGATTTGTTTGTCAAGAGCTGATTACAGAGTGCCTCCAAACAGACCCGTTTGTTTGTATGAAACTACAGTTCAAAGGCATTGTTTGAAAGGACAACGAACATGTTAAGACGAGATGTAGACAAAACAATTACAAGGATTTCAGTAAAAAAAATTGTTTATGCCATGTACAATACCTCTGGATATCAATCAGTCTGCACTCTTGTTTTAGTTTCCCAGGCATTATGCATTGCTGTGTGTTTCATGTGTTAGTATAGTGGAAAGAATTATTATGCTGTCAGTCACAAGTACATTTACATTTTAGACACAATATTGCCAGTTCCTTTGTCTATTTTTGCTCTACCAAAATAGTTCAAATCAAAGAATCAACCACTGCATCTCCAAGCAACACACAGAAGTGGTGTTTCATTCTGAAATGAATCAGTGTTTAAAAGTGGGGGATTTACTAACTCACTCATGAAGACTTGTTTCATGTTTGAATTAATCAGTTCAATGAATGATTCAATGACTCACTCATTAAGACAGCCACTTGTTTAGTTCCTGAATGACTCAGTTTAGTGAATAATGCAATGATTTGCTAAAAAGACACTTGTCGCCACCTACTGGCGTGACAATGTTATCATACTTAAAGACTCACTTAAAAATTGCACAGGCTGACAGTCTGTGTGAAATGTACAAACACAGACTAGAGGACGGATACAAACAGTGAAAAAAAAGTCCTGTCGGACTGTATATCAACACTCTTGGCATGCCGCACAGCCAATCAAATCTGAGGACTGTTGTGTAACTGTTAGCTGGTGTTTCTCATCATGACACATTCCAGCTCAGTTAAAGCCCACCACAGATGGACCGTGGCTTCTCGTTGGGCCCAGCCTGACTAGATGCTTCCCAAGCTAATAGTCCAAACTGCGGTCCATCTGCTAGCTAGACTTTTTGGCTTCATTTCTCACTCCACTCTTCCTCTCCCCCTCCTCCGTACCCTCTAAATTCCCTCAACGGTCTCTAACAGTAATAATATTTAGCTGTAGTGAGTCCAGAGCTGCAGTTTACTAACAAGGCTGGCACACAGCAGCGCCAGGCCCTGCACAAACACCCTGCATCCTGACTTCACACTGGGTTTCTTCCTCCTCTGTGCCCCTCTTCATAGCCGTCCTCAGACATTTTTATTTTACAGACAACTGATCTTAAAGCTAGCAACCATCTTACCCCAGAACACAAACAGGAGCATAAATGGTCTCTGATCCCTCATACTTTGCTGATTACTTAATAAATAAACCAATCTTATAATAGTATTCAAAGGCAACTGTTTGAAGCCTCAGGAAAAAACATTTTAAAACTCAGCAACTGATCTTTTTCTCTATATTTGTGTTTTTCTTTTCCAGTGTGTCCAAAGAAGTGTGAGAAGAGGGCGTGCACGGATAGGGGCGAGTGCTGTCACCCCCAGTGCCTTGGCAGCTGCACTGAACCAGACAATGATAAGGCATGTGCCGCCTGCCAGCATTACTTTCACGAGGACCGCTGCGTTGAGGCCTGCCCGCCGGGCACGTACAAGTTTGAAGGTTGGCGCTGCATCACCATGGACATGTGTGCCCGTGTTCACCTACCCAGTGAGGTCGACTTTGTCATCCACAATGGAGAGTGTATGCCGGACTGCCCACCCGGATTCACCCGAAATGAGACACTGAGGTATGAAGCCTGAGCTGGATGTAGGGGTGCCTCATTAGACACTAGTGTCAAGAGTGTTTCTTTTTATGCTTTTGCAGTATTGCTAACTAAAACTCAAATGAACACTGTTAAAAATAGTTTTCCTTAACCGAAGTAAATCTGAAATAAAATTGAAATATGAAATGAAAATTTTTTGCTTAACATAAACAAAAATTAGAAATACTTATTTTGAATTTGGCATTTAACTGAAATAAAATAAGTGAGTATTAAAATTACTAAAACTGAAATTAATTTCTTTTTAGCTTAAATTAATGCTAAATCGAAATATTTAAGAAAAAACTAATGAAAATGACAAAAGCACATAATAAATTACTAAAACTTTCAAATGAAAATGAAATCCAAAAAATGTTTAAAAAATAATAAAAAGCTAGTTCAAAATATTAATTAATATTTATAATAAATTAGAAAAAATATAACACTAAAATAAGGTATCATTACTATACACTAAATAATATACACTTAACTATATACTAAATAAAACCTTTTTCATTTTTTATTTTTATTAATAAGTGTTAATTTTGAAATGTTTTGTAAAACTAAACACTGTTATTTTGGGGAAAAAAGGCGTTCAAAATAAATGTATAACCGAAAAGTTTAGCAAATTTTATTTTTAAAGAACCAGTCACAAATAACAGTTGTTGGTTCATTTCGAGTCAGAAGTGGCTTGTGGTTCAGTGAGTGAGTCTGTTAATTCAGTAACCACTCTAACTTATTTAGTGAGTCATTTGAACAATTCAAAATAACAAAACATGGCCCTTCGGAATACTTAATTCTGACTGGCTGATCATAGCGTTCTGTGGTAAAATGTTTTTGTGTAACTGCCGTCAGGGTTTATTTTGCGATAATGACCATCTAACCGCACATTATCATCACATTAGCAACGTGATTTGCAAGATTAGATGAACATGTTCCTCTTTCATTTATAAATCCATAAAGCTAAAATGGGAAATGTTACCACAGAACTGGTCCCTGCCTGTTCTCTGTAGGTTCTGACTCCATTATTAACACTCAACCAAACCTGTGTACACTTTCTACAACCCTTTTATACACCATATGAACTTCTTAATTGTTCTAAAGCTGCTATATATGCTGCCATTAGGATTTATGTGCTGATTTGAAGGTTTAGATTGAGATTTATGATCTCGAAATCCAGGACTGTTTACGTTCAGGTGGCGCATAACCATACTGGGAACCGTTTATTGAGGTGAAATATGTTTAAACTGGGTAAAGGAGATTGTAATTACAACACCTTGGACTTTACTTGGGCACCTGTACTTTTCAAGTAAAATATTAACAGAAAAATCACTTCATTTACTTTTCCATGTAACTTTTTAGATGTTGAGCCTGTTTTGTAAATTGACCAGACTTGGTTTTGCCTCACTGCTGACTTAATGATCCTCCTTTCACATAAAACCCAGGGTTCAAGTGAGGACTCTGTTAAGCGCATAGACCTCATAAAGCAGTGACCTTGTGTTTGTCAAAAACAGGCCTTAAATATGCTTCATGTTTTGGTGAGACACAATAATCCTGTCACGGTTCACTGGAGTTTGCCTGTTTGGGGTCTGTGTGTGTGGCTGTGATCTGTCCTTGACACTCACTCTCCCTTCTTCTCCTTCTCTCTCCCCTCCCACCTGCAGTATGTTCTGTATCGCATGTGACGGACTGTGTGATAAGGTCTGCGAATCTAAAACAATTGACTCTGTGGATGCTGCTCAGTCCCTGCAGGGCTGCACGGTCATCAAAGGCAACCTGCACATCAACATCCGGCGGGGCAGTAAGTACCCTCCTCTCCCACAACCCACAGTGATAAGAAGTTCCTAATTTCTACACAAATGACAGATACAAGCTTGAGCCATTGCATCTATATTTGTGCCTCTCCCTATTTCTGTACAAATATATGTCATGGTAAAAACCTGTCATAGAATATTAGAATTGTGATTTACAACCTGGGAATGTAATGAATTAGTAAAATATAAAAAAAAAAAAAAATTGTAATATTTTTGTGCTCTGCTCTAAAATATTTAATTTGCTAGATATTTAAAACATTTTTTTTTAATTATAAAACTTGTGTTTCCACTAAAAAACATTTTCAGGACCAAGTTACATTTTGTCATTCATACGTTTTATTTTGTATTTTAGTTTTGAAAAACTAAAATTGAGAGAAAAGAAATTTTACTGGTTTCAAAGTTTACATGTTACCTTAAAATATTAGTATTTTTTAAGCTTTTGAAAGTATTTCTTAACAGTGCTTTGGAACAATATTTAGTGGGAACATTTAAAGATAAAGTTGAAATAAAAATTGTTTAAAAAATACTTATTTTACAGAAAATATTTTAATACAATGATTTTCATTTAATACAATGACAATATAAAATCCAGTTTATTGTTTTAAAAACATGCACTAAACATATACCTGTTTAAATCTATTTTTCCAAAGACTTTTACACAAATTAAAATCACTTTGGGGAAATCGGGGTCTTGAAAATTATTGGTCAAACACTGAGGGACTATTTATTAACTGACATGTTTTTTCCACAATTTGACACAATAAGGCTCATGTATTTTTTTTGAGTATGAGCTGCTAAAGCTCTTAGTTGTTTGATATGGGACAGTTGCTGCCGCCCATGTATCACTCACACTGATGAAGTGATGAGTTAGTGCAGACACTGTGTGTCCTGTGGGATTTGGTTTGTGTTGCTCCAGTGTCATATCTCTTTCTCTCTGTCTGTCTCTCCTCTCACACTGTCTCTCTCTCTCTGTTTTCCCAGATAACATTGCATCAGAGCTGGAGAGTTTCATGGGCCTGATCCAGACAGTGACTGGATATGTAAAGATCAAACACTCTCACACTCTGAGCTCTCTGTCCTTCCTCAAGAGCCTGCGATACATTCATGGAGAAGAGCTCACAGAGCAGTAAGACTTTAAAACACATAACCACTGTTGTGACTTTTTGATGACTGATTGTGTACAGAACTAGTCTGCAAAACAGGTGCTGCATGCATGCTATATGTCTCACTGAACACCAGTTATTTGTTGGCCTGCTTAGGACTGTGTCAGGATCATTTGTGTCGTCTTGAATGGCATAACAGTCTGACTCCATTGATGTGTAGATAATTTCAGCTTTAAGCTGGCTGTTTGATCAGAAGAAAAAAAATATGACTGATTCCCATAAAAAAAAAAAAATTCAGTAAAAAAGTAATATTGTTGAATATGATTACAATTTAAAATAACTGTTTTTTATTTTATTATATTTTAAAAATGTAATTTATTCCTGTGATGCAAAGCTGAATTTTCAACATCATTACTCCAGTCTTCGGTGTCACATGATCCTTCAGAAATCATTCTAATATTATGATTTGGTGCTTGAGTAACTATTCTTATCATCATCGTTAAAAACTGTTTTGCTGCTTAATATTTCTGTGAAAACTATAATACATTTTTTGCAAAAATCTAAAAAAAGAATATCATCTTTTGTAACATTATAAATACTTTTACTGCCTCTTTTGATCAATTTAATGTCATAACTGAGTATTAATTTGTTTTTAAAACATTACTTACCCCCAAATTTTAAACATTAGTGTGCATTGTTAAAACCTTTGTCATTCAAAATCTGTCCATAAACCAGCTTGACTACCTGAAGTGAGTTTGACTAGCTGGTAGGGGGTTTGTTGCTGGTCAAAGATGATTAGCAGAGATCATGTTCTAAAACTCAGTTTCTGCACCAGAAGTGTCACGTTGCAACATAGTCTCATGTCTGAAACAATAAGAAGAACATGAATGTTTCTTGCAGGACTCTGTGTCCTTCACAGTCCTCCGTTTGTAACACATTTCTTCAAAGGTTTCCATAGGAATGTGTGAAAGTAATAAAATGTCAGCTATAATGGAATGTACAGCTCAGGGTCGTAAAGCTGAAGTCGAGAGATTCAGCTAATATATGTATATGCACAGAAGTATACAAGAAGTGATTAAACACACACACACACACACACACACACACACACACACACACATTTTTCTGGTATCTGACTCATTTTTCCTCACATGGTGTCAGTGTTTTATGGAGGATGTCAGAGGGAGGCTGTGGGAACTCTTCTGTTGTGATCTCACTAGGGTTGAGTTTCATCTTGAGGAATGCTTGTAAGCAGCTCAGACATTCTCCACGTTCCTGAGGTGTTCAGTGCGACTCGGTCGTGTCCAGCTGTAGAAGTCATCCTAACCCCTCTTCTGAGCCCTGATCTCCATGCGTGCTTTAATGAAACACAATCTGTGCACACGCTTCAGTTGTTGTTTTCACACATATCGCATTCGTCATGTGTATAACCAGACCTGATCGTTCTCATTCCTTTCTTTGGTTCGACTTTTCTTGCATTAAACATAAGAAATGTAGTGTTTAATACTTTGTTGTTTGTGTATGTGTTTTCCTACTACAGGTCGTATGCATTCTCTGCAATTGACAACCAGAATTTGCAGTATCTGTGGGACTGGAGTCAGCACAATCTGACCATTAGAACTGGAAAATTGTTCTTTCGCTTCAATCCCAAGCTTTGCATGTCTGAGATCCAGAAAATGTGGGAGAAGACTGGTGTTAAGGAAAAGATGGAAGAGGATGACGCTCGTAGCAATGGAGAACGAGCAAGTTGTGAGTACATGAAGCGATGCTCTGCCACTGCCACAGCAAATTTCAAAATTTTATTCGAAATTAATTTATATTTTCGAGTTGTGAGTTTGAAGTCAATGAGTTCCACAGACGTAATATAAAGACAATATTGTCTTTCTGTTCTGTTTTCTTTGCTTTTTCTTTAAAAAGAAGTGAACCAACCAATAATATCGAAAGAATAATCGCTATTGTATCGAATATTCGATACTCTCTCATTGATAAATACAGATTTAAAAATTATTACCAAAGCTCTAGCGTCTAGAATAAAAATATTTATCCTATGTTAATCCACCATGATCAAACAGGTTTTATCAAATACAGAAATGCTTCAGATAAAACCCATAGATTATTCAGTTTAATTAGTCTTGCCCAACAAAAACTAACCAAAACTGTGATTGTACTGTATCATTAGATGCTGAAAAAGCATTTGACAAAGTAAATTGGATGTTATTCACAACTCTCTGCAGATTTGGTTTTGGAGAGCCGTTCATCCATTGGATAAAAATACTATCATCACCTAGGGCCACAGTAATCTCAAATGGGGTCACATCACAGAGTTTCGCAATTTAGATTTTCTGACATGGCAAATAATGAAGGTCAAAGTCGGACCAGACAAGGTTGTCCACTTTGACCTTTATTATTTGCCATGATTATACAACCACTTGTGACAGTAATACGACAAAACAATCCAATCCAAGGAATACAAGATATCAACAAGATTATTCAGATTACACAATAAATTGGAATATTTCACTTTCTGAAGATGCCTGGGATTCTACAGCTTGTAACACTTCTCTCCCAAAATCAATGTAAAAACACTTCAGTATCAGATCTTGCTTTCTTACCAACCTTAATTAAGAAAATGAACAACTTTAAGAATGTTACAATCACATCAACTCTTAACAGCTTGGTGGAAAGTGCACAAAATTAATAATTCACCTCTAACATGCACACTGGGTAGCACCAGCGACTACTTACATGCCACGTGAATCTGTCAACCCGTTTCATTTTGGGTATCAGTGACTGATAAACTTTACATTATTATGGGTTGTAGAATCCCTCCATAACTTTGTTTTTTAGGCAACACCATAAAAGTAGATAATCTCCCAATTAAATAGAAAAACCCACTTCTCATTTCTCTATCGCCAAGAACACAAAATTCACTTAAATGAGAAATCAAAAATGTGTATACATATCAGTCACTGGATTAACCTTCTTACAGAATACATCACATTAGAAAAAAATCACATTCACCCACAAGAAGAATATATATACATTTGTCAACATTTGGAATCCTTTCTGGTTTTACTTTAACATAAACCAGACACAAGGAACTGGAACCACACACTCTCCCAACCATAACTTCATAAACTTATAAAAAAGAGAAGGGGAACGAGTGAAATGAATATGTTTATATATTTGTGTGCACACGCATATTTTTATATATGCACGTGTATGTGCGTATATTATCAACATGCATATCGACAGTTTTATTATATGCTTTGGTACTACTATTATTATATCACTATAGAATATGGTCTATTGATATGGGAAATGTATGTATGTATGTTATGCATGATTTTTATTACTTAATTTCATATTCACATTTTTTTCTCTCTTTCTCCTCTTTTCCTTTATATCTCCATTCTGTTAAAATATTCATATATATTTAGATACATATATAATGAGATATATACAGATATATATATACACAATTTTAAACTTACACTTCACATAATCAGACGTAATAACCTACCACTTTGTGTTTGCTGTTGCTGTTTTTTTTTCAGTTTTGTATCTATGGTGTTGTTATCCTATACATTGTCTTATTATGTACTGCATTAGAAACAAATAAAAATGACTTTTATGAGCTGATTCTTTTAGAGAATCATTCAAAAAGTCTCAATCTCAGTAATTCTGTCAGAGCAGTTACTGAGTCAACATTTAATCATTGAACCATTTCTGCTTCCAGGTAGGTCTGACAGCTGTTTTGTGTACTTTAGTTTCATGAATGTTAAATCAGTATCATTACTGACCGGTTGCTTATATGACAATCTGTAGTTAAAGATACACATTTGCAAAAAGAGGTTTTGTTATTAATAATTATTTAATTAAAAAAAATCTAATTGTAATTTGGATTCATTTCAATTTCACATTCAGCTATAAATTAAATCTATTCTATCTGTAAATAAAAAAATAATCTGATAAAATAATTATTTTAAAAAACAAAAAACATACCAGTATAATTTTTGCCAGTTAAAATATATTGCATTAGAAACAAAATTTCAAGCCAACTGGCCAATCAGTTCTCAGTGTCCAAATACATTTTGAACAGTATATCTATCATTTTATAGTTTGAAACCTGAAAAATGTATTTTTATAAAAGGTTTCAAAAGGTTTTTCTTTTAAATTTTAAAGTGACGTGACATACGGCCAAGTATGGAATTTGTGCTCTGCATTTAACCCATTCAAAGTGCACACACACACAGCAGTGAACACACACACCCCATGAACACCAGTGGGTAGCCATTTATGCTGCGGTGCCCGAGACTCGAACTCGCAACCTTTGGGTTACGAGTCTGACTCTCTAACCATAAGGCCACAACTTCCCACAAAGGAAAGGACGTGACGTGTGGCCAAGTATGGTGACCCATACTCGGAATTTGTGCACACACACAGCAGTGAGAAGTGAACACACACACAAACACGTTGTGAACACACAGCCTGGGGAGCAGTTGGGGGTTCGGTGCCTTGCTCAAGGGTCTCACCTCAGTTGAGGGTGGAGAGATCGCTGGAGAGCGCTGGACATTCACTCCCCCCACCTACAATCCCTGACGGACCTGAGACTCAAACCCACGAACTTCGGGTTACAAGTCCGACTCTCTATCCATTAGGCCACGACTGCCCTTTGTTGGTTTGATATTTTGTTATATAATGCAGTGGCATTTGTAAGTGAGAACTGGTTGGTAGATGACAGCATTATCTCTCTACAAAGACATCGCTCAAGACTCTTAAAATGCGTTTTGCTCTCAAGGTGTCCCAGTTGTTCTTCTGTACCTGCTCTATTATGTGTTTGACAGATTTCTGCACAGAATGAATTTGCTTTAAAGAACAATGATAATGGCTTAGCCAATGTGGTCGTATTTTTTCCTAAGAACATAATTGCTCTGACTCTAGACTGGTGAGACATTAACAGAAGTGCCTTTTCTAATACCACTCTGATTCCTAGAAACTCATGAAAGATGGCAATGCCATGGCACAGTCTTACATTCAAGTTGAAGAACTCTTATGGGTGCTTTTAGTTAAATCTCTCTTATGACCCCTCTTCTAGGTGAGAGTTATATTCTAAAGTTCAAATCCAACCA
>JAFVLL020005669.1:0-11749 GCA_021397915.2 Tor tambroides | reverse complement strand
TATATATATATATATATATATATATATATATATATATATATATACACACACACACACACACAGATTATTACCATGTCTATTATTAATAAATTGTTTGTTTATTAGTACTTATAAAGCACATATTCAGCATGACCATATTCTACATCCCTAATCAATACCTAAACTTAACATCTACCTTACTAATTATTAATAAGCAGCAAATTAGGAGTTTATTGAGGCAAAGGTCGTAGTTAATGGACAACAAAAATCAACAACATACAGTATTAAGATTCAAGGGTTTATAAACTTATGAACAGGACTAACAGAGGGGCTTTCAGTAAAACATGCTGGTTAAAGAGATTTAAAGATGTACAATCATATCATTAAGAATTATGTCTTTTTTATTTCATGCACAGTCAATGACTACAAAAAATGTTAATGAGGATTATTAGACATGGCTGCAGTAAACCATTACAAGTGTTCTAAGAATGTTTGTGAGTATAACTAACACCAGGCCTGCTCAATTCCCCAACTGTCCGGCCCACCTTAAATCATCTTAAAGCTTGAGCCAGGCCTGACTAACACTGTACATTAAAAACATTATAAAAATGAATCTAATGATTAAATTGAATAAACATAAATGGTGAAGTCAGAACAGAAGAAAGTATCAACTAACACACTACAGTGCAAGTTGATCATGAAAAAATGGTATTCCTCCAAAGCTGCAAGTGCGGAATATCCCTCCATCCAGTTCACCTCAGCGCTCATTCCCGTACATAAATCCGTGTGCACACCACATCATCGGCCCCAAAGGTCTGAGCAATGAAAATAAATACAGAGAGAACACCATTAACTCATTCATTTTTTCAGCGTTATTCACAGTTCATTTTGTTCACTATGATTTATTTGCAGTCATATGTGACACTCCTAAAATCAATTCATTTTGCTCTAACATAAACAATTTGTTTGTAGCTTCTTGGAATTGTTTATCACTGAAGTGCTTTGACTGATGTATTGATCGGATTGAGAGGAAGTGCCTCTGACATCTCAATGCTGAGTTTGGAAATCACATCAAAACAGAACTAGAGCAGCTGACAACACCATAGACCATCTGCGCTCCAGAGCAGGACCACCTCACGCCCGCTTTTAAAAAATGGTATTAGGACGGGCCATCTGCTGTGCGCACCGGTGCTTTGGGACACATTAGAGAGAGGAGTGTCAGGCCCTTACACACCGCCAGCATTCCTACATGTAACATGATCAATTACACCCATTTGCAAAGTGTTTTTTGGGTCACTGCCAGTAACTTTGCTCCATGATGGCAGCTTTATGGAAATGTGGCCATTTTTACAAAAAAGCTACACACATTAATCATTAGAATGAAAAAACAGGTAAAAATGAAGTAAAGTTCACGTAAACCATTTATAATGAAGAGTGCTGCAAAGCATAAGACAAATGGTTTCAAGTGGTTCATAACACATTCATTGCAATAAACAAGAGGACCAAAAGCAGTTGCCATTATATTCATACGCAACGAGGCATTTTTTTTTAATTATCTGCAGTTGGTCATGATTATTCAGCTCATGACAAAACAGCTGGTCCTGAATGGAAAGACATGCATCACCAACATGCATTCAGAAGTCTCTCCTCCTCATGAGCCTGAAGGAGTTTTGATGTGAGCCAGCTGCATTACCAGTTCACTGTGTTGCATCACATTTTCTGCTGTGCCTAATAAGACAGATGTGACTTCAACATGTCTTGTCTGGCAGGCTGTAATGCCACCAACTGTGTCAAGGTCCACGAACGCATTAATGTGGACCAAAAATACGAATGAATGCAAGTTGTGCTGTTAATGGTTCAGCGTATTTCCCTGTTGAGCTCATTTATTTAGCAATAACCTTCCATGAATAGAGTACACAGGGTCTGAAATGGCCTCATAAATAGCTTTTTCAACAAATGTTAAATGAATGTCACATAAAACAACGCAACATGTAAATAAATAATAAAAAACATAAAATCATGGGAAAATATTTAAAAGAACTGCAAATTTTGCTTATATGAAGTTATCACTCAGTAGCAGCTACTGTTAATTTGGAACCAAATGTTGGTTTGTTGTTATTTATATAGATATATTCTCCCAAAAAAAAAAAAAAAGGAATAAAAATATTTGTCTGGTCAATACCTTGAGTATTGAATGTTTGATCGTGATGAATGGCGTCAGTACTTGAAATTATGTAAAAACTATGAAAATGTAAATGAATATTATGTAATTATTTCCTGTCAGTGTGTATGAAGTGTTCAAATAATGCTATTTCTTAGATGTTATTTCTCAGGTGGTCCCACTTTATATTATGTTGCCTTAACTACTATGTACTTAAATCAAAAAAATAAGTACAATGTACTTATTGTGTTCATATTGTACTGCAAAACACTTTTGCTGCTATTGAGGTGGGATATGGGTAAGATTAGGGACAGGGTCCCTAATTAAGGGTGGGTGGGTTAAGGTTTAAGGGTTGGGTCAACAGTGTAATTCTAAATGTAATTACAGAAATTAATTACAGATCTAATTACATGCAGGTATTTTTTAAACTATAAGTGCAATGTAAACATGTATGTACACAATAAGTGCATTGTATTAAATGATTCATTTTAATGTAAGTATACAGTAGTTAAGGCCACTTAATATAAAGTGTTTTTTTTTTAATGTGGGAAATTCTGACAGGGTTCTGGGTTGCACACAAAATTGGTAATCAAAACTTGTTAATATATATTTTATATTTTCTTTTATTTATTTCATTTTATTTTATTAACTACAATGCTCTAAATACCAATTCAACAGATTATATCAAATTAATGATGTTATTTGTTGTACATAGATGTACATACAGTAGTACAACAAGTAACATCAGCTTGTCTTAAGAATTCTCAAGTGCGACAGCATTTGGTATATTTTTAAACTAGTGACTTTTCATGCCAATTTTATGCAAGACAACACTTAGTTCTTTTAGTAAAAAACATGGTGTTTGTGCTTCCAATGCTTTTTTAAAAAAAGTGAAATTTGGTTACTGAATACTGCAGAGTAAGCAGTTTCAGAACTGGGTCTTGGTTTTAATTTGTGTTATATAGAGCCCTCTATAAACTTTTAAGTACAGCTTGCACATCATGCTACTTAGAAATAGCATGAACTTTATCAGGATGCATGTGATCCACAAATGTGTGTCACACAAGGTTAGGTGCTACTGTAGGTTGTATTTGCTTGTTATGCACAAGTTACCTTTACCGAATGCTCATGAACCGTTTTTATGGCACATATTTTCAGTGACCCATGTGAAGAATGGTGAAAACCATTTCACAGCGTGAGTGTTTCACCATCACAAGTCCTTCCCAAATCCGCTTTAAAGTTTACAACAGATACTTGAACGAGAGAGGAAGACATTTGATGTCCCTCAGGGGCAGGCAAAGCCAGTGAATAAAGCCAGTAATAAAACCTCCTCAGTTATAAGGCCAGTTTACTGTTGTCCATCTGGCCTATAAAACAGAGCAGGCCAGATGTTTACCCAATGCTGCATTTTTGTAAAAATTCCAAACAAATCCAAGCGATCGGTTTCTCATGGGTGTAAGTAATCACAAAGCAGACTGAAACATGTCACACTCAGAGACATTCAGCACAAAACACAACGACAGACACAGAATGAATGACTTTTTAAAAGGAACTATCAAGTGATGGGAAAGCTTCTCACCAGAATGAGTTCGTTCCCTCTCAGCTCGCGTGTCCAGTACGTCTTAGGGCCGTTACCATCCAGAAGGGTTTGCCTACAGGTCATCTTGTTCTCTGTCTCCCATGTGACCAGGCTCTGTGGACAATTACAGGCAATCTCACAGCACAGCCTTTGAAGATGAACATCTGTATCTGCATGTACTGCACACTGGAAGAACATTCATATTTTTCTCTGAGGAATTCTTCTGTCCATTTGCACTTGAATTATGATGCCCATTGGATGTTAAAGGCTTTTAGGACATTGATTTGAGGGAATAAATCATAAGTAATGGACTGAGGACAGATGACCACCTCAGGTGACCTGCTACGTCATGCCGATGAGTCACAGCTATATATTTTACCACCCTCTCATATATTTCATCACCCTCCCTGCTTAATCTTTTGTGCTGCATTTAACTGAATTACTAAATATACAGGTTTCATTTCATGTTCATTTAATGTTTCCCCTGCCAAATAGCTAAATAGTAAAATGAAAAATGCTTGGGTGTCCATTTATGTCAAAAACAGATGTTTATTTTGTGCTAGGCCTGTGGTTACTTTTATTTGCTTGTAAAAAGGCAGCAGTCATAAAGGTTAGCTTGTTAAAAGGCTTTCTAGCACATGACAGTTCGGCCTGTCGCCGCCCATTGCCCTTTCAGCAGCCTCTGATGGGTTGACAGGCTCAAAATGAAAACTCACAAAACACATCCTGTCATATCAGTGCTCATCAGTCCTTTAGTATGCACACATTATCTTGCACGGAGCTGGATGTGATGAGAGCAGCCGTTTGAGCCAGAATCCCCTCAGATCCATTCAAATCCGGGAGATTAAAGGTGGAAGACATAAGGGCGACTGTACATAGTTTAGATAAGCCTGCAGTGTTGCTTTGATGCACTTGTGTGTCATATAATCTAATTTATCAAACTGTCTGTGACCTGGCTTAGAGGTGAAAAAGAGATTAGCACAGTCACAAACTGTCTATTGTGATATTCTTCAATTTTGTATTGTGCTGTATTGTGCCTAGTACTCAGTTTTTATACGACTTAATTAAAAAAAAATACATTGACAAAATGTTAAAACATATTGTAAGTCATTTACTTCATTTTGTATACCCCTGCGCTGTTACACACACACACACACAAACACCGGTTTCCATGTTTTATGGGGACATTCTATAGATGTTATTTTTATACTGTATAAAATGTAGTTTCTATCCCCTTAGCCTAACCCTACCCCTCACAGAAAAAAAACTCTGTATTTTTACATTTGAGAAAAAATAAATAAAATAATATATATATATATATATATATATATATATATATATATATATATATAATTCTTGTGACGTTAAAGCAGAATTTTCAGCAGCCGTTTCTCCAGTCCTCAGTGCCACTTTTTTTTTTTTTTTTTTTTTTTTGTAGAAGCCATGATACATTTTTTAAAGATTCTTTGATGAACAGACTGCAACTTTTAATCAATTAATTGAGTCCTTTCTTAATAAATATATTCATTTCTGTAAAAAATATATAAATTAATTAAATGAATGAATATATAAAGATAGATAGATAGATAGATAGATAGATAGATAGATAGATAGATTGCAAGCTGTATTACCTTGCACTTGCGGCCATCTACGGTCTCCTCGTTGAACTCTTGTCCTATCTGGAAGTTAATTTCTGTGGTCCTCACCGTGGTGGAGGTTTTGATGTAGAACTGTTCATCATTCTGGCGGATCTCCACATGGGGTTTAGAGGCTGCAGCACAGGCCACCTTCCTCAGCATTGCATTCACCCCTAAATTACACAAAACGTCTAATTACGCCACATGAGTTATGTCAAATTTGTCACTTTGCTTCTGTAAATATTTTCAGTTTTATGCCATTGAGGCAGAGTGGAGAAAAAAAAAGTCTCCAAATGAAAAGATTATTATATACAATAAATGATCAAATAACTCCACGAGCACTCATCACTCTTGACTGCGCTGTAATTATCCACTTGTATATCTCGCTCTAATTCCCTCAAGATGGCATACTTCATTTATTTGAATCTGCTGCAATAGATAATGGGGCAAAGGGAATATCTGACCTGCTTTCACTTGTGTGGCTTTCATGTTTTTTTAATGTTACTGACGTTCATTTTTCCTAGTCATAAGTGGGGCAAGGCAAGCATTCATACAGCTGTGGTATGCCATTTTTTCTGCATAAATAGTTATCAAGTGACCACAGAGTAGATTGTTATCAGCAGATGTTGCAAATAAGGAGCTGCAATGACAGGGTGTTGACTGGAAGGAATGCTGCAGCTCTTGGTCTTGTGCAGTGCCTACATGGACAATGCTGAATCTACAAGGGCTAATTGCACATTTTTGGCACAGCATTGTGGTGTAACTATTAGGGTGAGCAACTGTCTGATCACTTTCATAAACATTTCAGTTCTCAGAAATGTCTCTCTTTATGCTAAGCAGTTTTCTGGAGAATTTTTTTTCTGAGAAAAAAAAAGCTCACTACCGTTTAAAAGTATGGGCTCAGTAAAAAAAAAAAAAAAAAACTTTTATTCAGCAAGGATGCATTCAATTTTTCAAAAGTGACAGTAAAGACAGTGCTAGAAAAGATTTATATTTGAAATAAATGCTGTTCTTTTGAACTCATCATGTACTGTATGTATGTAAAGCTGTTTTCAACATTGATAATAATAAGTAATATTTCATATCAGCATATTAGAATGATTTCTGAAAGATCATGTGACACTGAAGACTGGAGTCTGCTGAAAATTCATCTTCAATTATATTTCTAAAATATTGAAATAGAAAACTGTAATTTTATATTATAATATTTCACAACATTATAATTTTTACTGCATTTTTGATCAAATAAGTGAAGCCAACTTTGGAGACTTCTTTCAAAAACATAATCTTACCCCAGCCTTTTGAACCTTAATGTGTTAAAAAATATATAAGACTTGTTCAGACAGTTTGATCAAATCATAATTTCTGGGCCGCACAAAATGTTTATTATTATTCTTGGTATGAAACAACTACATTTAATTAAAAAAAAATCGAATCTACTTTGTTAGTGCATTTTTGTGCTCTTGCTAAATCTCTGCACTGTCTCTGTAGCTTTGAGAATTTGAATAAGAATCCAGGCAACTCATGCTGCCAAAGAAACAAAAGAGACTGAAGACACAGTCCAACAGCCCGAAAATAATAGTGATATACTCTTCACACTAGTTAATCCATGAATATGCCATTGAAGACAAAACTGCAGATGAAGAGAGGATTCTGGACAGGCCTAAACAACAGGATAAAACAGTCTATAGTAATCACACGCTACACACTTAGTGAAGGACGAAGTGAGCGAATCACTTACCAAGCGCTTTGAGGAGTTCTTCAAAATTTTCACTGCTCTTCATCTTCCAGGTTCCAGCAAAATTGGCCATCTTGACCTGTTCCTTGTTATCACTCTGGTTTAAAAAAAACTTGAAAACAGAAACCCAATAAATAGATCTTCGACCACTTTTGAGATCTAAGAAGCTGTCAGTTTCCACCCTGTCTCTTCTAGAGTGTCACCCTCTCTTTCTTTCTGTCTCTGTGTTACGCCTTCTGGACCACTGCTGATAGCAAGCATCTGTGACGTACGTTAGTGGTCCCTCCCTCCCACCCAGATGGATGTAATGGCTTACAGGAGCACCCGTTCTCTAATGCTTCTCATTCATCTCACACCCTTGAATTCATTGCTTTAATACTATCTGGGCTGTCACATTTATTCTCATATAAAGCTCCTAAAGACTTTAAGTAGTCAGTTCATACTCTTCTACGGTCTTTTTATCGCTTTGCCAGTTCTTCAAATTTTGGATTAAAGTAAATGTAAATTATAGGTTTCATTTTCCGCCAGTGCACTTCCATTGCGACACTCAATACTGATTATTTTTACAAATATATCCGGGTGACGAAATTGGGAGTGTACATTGTAAAGAACGATTTTCAAACATTACTGGAGAGCATTTTATAGGAAAATACTATTTCTGTCTTTCTACTTCAAAATTTTATCTTCAATTCAGTGCTGCTTGTCATTTCTTCATGACATTTCTAAGTCAAAATTGTTTTCAATGAAATCCCACACCATTTTTTCGGTCTATATGTACTCCAGATATAAATTAGATCAATTTGAGTCAATGTTCTTCGCTTTAAAACAACCTACAGCACATTTTGAAAACAGCCCTCGACACATTTCCCATGAAGGCCCATTCATCCTGGATCCTGCCTCCCAAGAGGAGAAGGACAGGAGCCCCAGGAGAGAAAGAGGGGCCCCAGGCTGAACTCCCCCCTCTCCTCCTAGGCAGTCTGATTTGTTCCTGTCCCGATGTTGTTTCATTTATCTCTTTGACAAAGTGCCTTTGAGACAGCAGTTGATAATTAATGTAGAGAGAGGGCAGAGAGCACTTTGTCATTTCTCCAGGAAGTATCCAGGAGAAGGAACGGACTCATCCACTCGCTCGCGCACCCTCATCAGCCACCGTTTGTCCCATCAATCAATTGATTTGGTATGGGCCTTTAGATGTTGCTGTGTGTGAATGTATCTTTTCTCTCCTTTGTTTTTATAAGGCCCTGGTGAATGTGCCAATGTGTGGTCCATGAAATAGACTGTGCTATGCCAAGAGCATGATGTGGAGGACCATTGTTCCTCAAGAACACGAAGAAAGGTTGCATTAACCTACTGTATTTTATTGTGTATAGTTATTGCATTTACAACGGACTAGAAAATGGACTGATACAGTTAGGCAATTTTGGGTAACATTTTATTTTACAGTGTCCTTGTTACCCACTACATGTGTTTACTATAGTAATAACCATAAATTAGCCATAATTACAAGCAACTAACTCTAAACCTAACCCTATATAGCAAATACATTTTGTAAATCAACATTACATAATTGTGTAATTACACAGTAACAAGGACACCTTAAAACGTAACCATTTTTTCTGCATGGTAACACTTTACAATTTGTTAACATTATGGTAATGCATCAACTACATGAATTAACGATGAGCAATAGATTCTTACAGCACTTATTAAGCTCTGTTAATTTTAGTTTAGAGTGCATTAACTAATGTTAACAGATACAACTTTTGATTTGAAAAATGCATTACTAACTGTTGAGATTAAGACTAATAAGTGCTGTAGAAGTATTGTTCATTGTTAGTTCATGTTAACATGTTAACAAATCAAAGCTTATTGTAATATATTACCAACATATGCATCTTTCTATTTGTCTTTCTACTAACACTAGATTTTAAAAGCTTCCCATCAGGGTTTGCACTATTAAAAATAGAGGTTCCTCACTGGTATTATGATTCCAAAAAGAATGTTTGCCATCAATGGAACCATTTCATTCCACAAAAGATTCTTTATAGTGGAAAATGGTTCCTTAGATTTTTTTAAATGTTCTTCACACTATGAAAAAAAATGGTTCTTTTAAGACCTCTTCACTGCAAGACTCTTTAGGGAACCAGAAAAGATTCTTCTATGACTTTGCTTTTAGGAACCTTTACTTTTGAGAGCACAGATGGACCTGGTTTGAGGTCATACTAGATTAAATCACAAATCACCAATCGACATACACTAATGGAGAACATCCATCAACGTCCAGCTCTGCAAAAGAGACACGGCCCACTGTGACAACACCCTGTCCACTGATATCACAGATATAGAGACCCCCAGACTCGTTAGAGCATCTATTATGCTCAGTCATTTTTCACTCAGAAATTTACCTAATGGAAGTCACTCCCAGCGGGACAGCATGCGTCAATGCCCTGGGCGTCTGACTATGAAGAGCAGTGCTTCAAACTCCAGTCCATCTAATCTTTGCTTGATCATTTATCTGCATTGACCTCAAACTAATCAGCGATTGAGTCATCAGACCTCAGCTCGCAAGCTTCCTATCTTCCCATCTGCTTATCACTGAACGTTTCTCTAAGTAGCACTAGAATAACTAGGATTAAGAAAATTCTGTAACATTTTACAACAACAATCTTAGAAATAAAGGCTTCAAAAGAGTGTTTTTGCAGTGGTGCCATAGAAGAACTATTTTTGGTTCCACAAAGAACCTTTCAGTAAACAGTTCTTAAATGAACTATTTCGAAGAACATCTAAAGAAAAGAAGCTTTTTCCACTATAAAGAACCTTTCCTGGATTTGAAAGGTTCCATGGACATTCTGGTTTCTTCAAGGAATCATCAGTGCCAATAAAGAACCTTTATTTTTAAGAGTGAAAGTTTCATATGTTAACATTAGGTAGCTACACTAGTAAACATGGATGAGCAGTGAACAATACTTCTACTGTATTTGTTCATTTTAGTCTGCGTATGAAATCGCATACTTTTCTACTATATAGTAGATGGAAACAGTATGTGAAAAGAGTATTATGCTGGTGAAAAAAAATTGTAGGTGAAAATTACCCAGAAGAAGTACTACTTCCAGCGAGATTCTGAATTGGGATTTTACTGTCCCATGAGGACACAATGACAGCAACGCAACTGAAGTAGGTCACATGACAATGACAGCATGGTCGAATGTAGTACATCCGGATTTTATTCATACTTCACATCTTCATACTATATAGAACATACCTTTTTTTTTAGCAGTCACAAAATAATCAGTTATTCAAAAAAGTACCTTGTCAGAGAGTATACGATTTTGGACGCAGCCCCTTTTGTTAATTTTTTTATTAACTAACATTAACAAAGATTAATAAATGCTGTAAATTATATTGCTCATTGTTAGTTCATGTTAGCTAACGTTAACTAATGGGGCCATATTGTAAAGTGTTACCAACAATTCATAAATTATACAAGTTTTGTTTAATGCAGTTTTTTCTTGATAAGTGTAAGTACATATAACATGATAAATAACTTGACAACAAATATAATTAAATAGTAAAAAAAATATGCTATAGACAAACCTAAGAAAAACAAATAATGTCCTTTCATAAGATGTGAGTTTTATGGGAAAGGACAGTAATGCCCTTTTCAGTGGACCATAGCCGTTGTGTGTGTAAGATAGTGGTTTTGGCCACAGTGATGAAGTCTGTGCCATTGTGTTCTGGCTGAGACACGGATCATTGGCAGCACTTTTCTGGCCTGAGGGCTGAGGCCCTATCACAGCACTAGTTAATCACAGCTGCACATCGCACCCCCATCACAAAATATTGCCACAGACACACTGATAACAGACCATTGTTCTGTTATGATTTAATTATGTTCCTCAAAAGCGCTGCGTGAATTATGTAAGTGAAGCAATTGCATATTCTGTGTGTTTTATTTATTCTCTGCATACACCATCCCAGTTTATATTTATTTGGGTTGTTTTGTGGTTTTTCTCAGTTATATAATGCATTCTGTATAAAAATAGTGTGGTTTTCTGCAGAAACCATTTCACTGGCATCCCAACTGAGAAAATCAACTTTAAACTTTCTAAGTTTAAGCCTATATACTATAGGTTATTTTTTTCTGTTCAGGAAGTTGTTTTTCCATTTTGATCAGATCACGCTTCAGCAGATTCATCAAAATTTCAAAGCTTTCCTACTGACAGAAAAGGAATGATGATATCTTGCAAGCTCGAGATTTGAAATCTAGTTTGAATGAGTAATATCTTCACTTCCCCTCCCCAAAGTTTGGTGTGAAGCGCAACTAACCATCATATGAATGTAAGCTACAGGGAAACATTTGGCTCATCTCTAACCTCAGGCTTTACAGAAGCACTGCTCTGGCACTAATCATTAAATCAGAGCAGAAAGACTCTCCTCTGCCTAAAGACAAACACACTGTAGGGGGCAGCGCACTTGCCCTGAAAATGTAACTAATGAATATACTCTTCTCAAACAGTCAAATCTTTTTGTCACGTTTCATCTTCTGCTGCAGTGTTGAAGACATACACTGTAACCGATTTCTGTAATTTGAACAGTATTTTACTGTAATATGTACAGTAAGATACTGTAAAATGTATATACAGTATTTTACTGTA